>JAFLJL010001330.1:67511-131496 GCA_018398815.1 Conus ventricosus | reverse complement strand
ATTTTTTGGTTATGACGTCTTACTGTCAGAAACAGTAATATGCGCTTGCGTGTGTGTGTGTGTCTGCCCGCCTCTCTGTCTGTCTGTCTGTCTCTCTCTGTCTCTCTCTTCTCTGTCTGTCTGCCGGTGATTCTCTCTCTCTCTCTTCCGCCACAGGAAAAGGCTGCTTTTAGGCCACTTTTGCCCAAAAACTCGGTGGAGGTGAAAGTGGCTTAGAATGAAGGTTTTCCTGTTCTCTACTTCTAAGGGCCTAACTAGAGCGGGAATAGAACGAATAAACGACTCTATTCGTACTTACGTTTGGTGTTTGCTAGGTTCGCAAGCACAAACGAGATCGAGCATAACTGATCCTTCTACTGGTTTTGATGCGCAAAAACAATACTTAGCAAATTTAGAGGATGCTATTAATTCTACAGTTGATTTACCTTCAAGTATTCAAAGGTACCAACATGTTTTACAATACGCAAGATCGAAAGTAGACTTTGCTGTTGGCACTGGTTTATACATGCTGCCTTCTGACCTCAGACTCCAGATAGGTATAATAATAAACTATAATAATGAAATTCTTATAGCAGGCAATGAACAGAAGGTTGGGAAAAACGACATAAATTCTGGGCCAGTAATATTACAAACAATAAAAGAACGCCCAAGATTAAGTCATCTAATTCCCGAAGTCCAAACCCCCAAAGTCATTGAAGACTCAGCAAAGCTCGCAGGCTCTGTTCGCGATGACCATGAATATGAAAAGACAGCGCTTGTTCTTGGATTAACTGGCATAGGATTACTTGGTCTTTATCTTACTAAATAGTAACCCAACTATTACAAGAACTAATGCCCATAAGTGCTCGGCCATAAAGCCAACTACTTTGCTTGCAGTAGACAAAAGCCAGCTGACAATACTCCCCAATATTCCTGGTAAAGCGTTTACGGCTTTACCAGCTAATTTTTTTAATAAATTCGCAAGATGATCAAGCTGTTTTTTTACCCATGATTTATCAGGTGGAGGTGATGGCGATGGAGGCGCTGGACTTTGGCCTCCACCGCCGCCTGTAATAGCCAACACCAGTGTGCTTATTGCAAATCCTAAGGCTGTTATAACGCTTGCTAATGTGGCACCTTGCTCTCTAAACAGTGTTCGGATTCGTTCTGCTAGCGTTGTGTCTTCATATAAAATTTTTCGGATAGTTTCTCTTATTCTATCACTTGAGTTCGTAATTGGTCTCGGTTAGTAGTCAGCACTTCTAGTCTTGCTGATCTTTCTTGTTCAAGATCTTTTAGTCTTTGGGCTATTCTTTCTTTAATCTCACGCCCTAAGTTGGCGTCATCAGCCTCAACGAGTTTTTCTTTTTCTCTTTTTATATGCTCATCTAGTTCACCTAGTTTTGCTAAATTGTTTGTTAATTCGCCTTTGATGGTTCTTAAAGTACGATCAAGGGCCGTTATTTCTCGCATGGGTAGCGGTGAGTCGTGTATAGTCTTTAATGCTGTTTCTTCTGAAAAACTGGTTTCTGCTTCTATTGCATTTATTATTTCATCTGCCGATTGATTTAATTCTTTAAGTTCCATGTTTTGTATTTGGTTAGCTGTTGGGAGTTCCTGCAGTGTGTTTTGAAGTTTAGAAACTGCCTCCGCCCTTAATTTTGGCCTAACAAGACCAAGGCGATTTTGTTCTTTCACACTGAGTCTTTGTATAATTGTACTCTTGGCTAAAAACTTTGATGGTCTGGTTTAGTTGTAAGCCGGACAAGTTGTCCTTGATCGTTTTTTACAGCCAAATGATCATCTTTTAATTCAAAATCATTTGGGTCTATAAATTCGGGAGGTTCTTGACCTAAACTTTCGTAAAATGATTTAACCTTACTTTCTGTTAATTCATGCCGCATTGAGAGCATTGAGCGATGCTGTGTCAAAGGGATCATTTCACTCATGTCGTCTCCAGGATCAAAAACATCATAATCTTCTTCACCTTCAATTCTTGCCATGTTTTTAAATAATTAACTTTTTATTTTGCTTCATAAAAATGGCACAACAAACATATGGCTCGATTCTTGACCCGCATAGAAAACTGAAAGAGCCCGTAGGCGTGAAGGGAAATAAGCGGAATATTACTGTTCCAAATAATCCATCTACTATTGATGCGGATCAAATTCTTACTGTCAAATTTCCAGACCTAGGAGCGGATGAAGTGATTGTGCCAGGCTCTGCGCGTCTTACTTTCAAAATAGAACTCGCTTCAACAACAGACCCAAACAGGACAGTTGTCCAGAATCTGGGACGGGCAATTGTTAAGAAAATTTCTATAAAACTTGAGGGGCAAGAAATATTTTCTTTACCCAATGCAGACATATTTTTACCCTATTCTGATCTATGGCTAACCGGAATGAAAGGGGGCCGATCTTGGCGTTCAAGGAATCGAAAAATGAAGAACAGCGCTAAAAACATAGAATAGGTGCCGCAGATGACAAACGACGGCAAAAGTATGTAGCTGTAAAGTTTGCACGTATGGAAATCCGCCTTTTCCATTCCTAAGATTTTGAGTGTTTTTAAAAGCGCATGCACCATACCTTCAAGTGCATTAAAAGACAGATTGTCATATGACTAACTTTTTTTTAATGAATACATACGGGTTTATTAAAATCATCAGACACATCGAAGCAAAGTAGCATCATTTCTGACATCTGTTTAGAATTTGACGATGTTTAGCAACCATGAATTAGCAGGGCTGATTAAGCAACAATATCAGTCAAGATTAGCAATATATTACGAAAGAGTTGAGTCAACATACAACATTAATCCAAGAAGCAGGGCAGACCCACATAATGGAATTTTAGTTTTTAGGGCACCACATCACATTCGCTTAAAGGTATTTTATAGCTGTGATGAAGAGTAGAGAACCGTTCAAAAAGAGCAAGTGCAAAGTTTTTTAAATCCTAAAAAAACGAAAGAGCAATGTACAATTGACGTAGTGACCTAACCAAATAACGCTAGCGGCTTAGACCTTATCATCATTTTTGACGAAAAAGAACAATGTTTGGGGGGGGAGGGTAGAAGTCCAACATTTGACCTTGTGTCTAAGATTTACCTGCTTCACCATTGTTAGGCTGCGATGATTATTTAACAACAAAATACGGTTTTAATATGGATTGACCTAAGGTCAACAGAGGATAATCAGATGCATGGAAGCGGGATAACTGTGGGAACGTAATAACCATTCAAATTGATAAAGAATAAGAAAGCCGATAAACCGCTTATGTACATTTGATTTTTATATATATGCTCAGCAAAATATTGAAGATAACAGATTTACAGGTGTAAGATACTAAATTATTTTTATTTTATAAAAAGACATGTCTGTTCAGAGTTTATACCAAATAGTGCCTACAGCCGCCGCCAAAGAATGGAAAGTAGAAACCGGGGGGGGGGGTGGGGGGGGGGGTGGGGTTGGGGGGGGGGGGGGCCTGACATAAAAGCCATCAGATTTAACAAATGACTGAAGGAGACCATGAAATCCACATTACGCGGAAAGTTCAGAGAGCGGCGCATAACAATCAATCTTCAACTAAAGTTTGAACCAAAGACATGGAAGCTGCCATCTTCTTTCATAACTGCGAGGTTACGACTCCCATCTTATAATGAAAGCAGTGGACGATGCCTTCGGGTGTCATGCATTGCACAGTCATCAGAAAAGTACATGTGTTTCCTTTAAATAACATGTCTTTTTATGACTCTATGCAACACATGATGGGTTCATTAGAGTCACTGGCTATGTCCTTAAAGTCCGCCCAATAACGGAAGAATACTTTGACCCAACTCTCGTTAGAAAGGGCGTTTACCCTTATGGTACATGAACAGTTGGGAAAGGTTTGATGAAGACACACTTCCTCCTAAAGCGCTTTCTTTCTAGTCTCAGGAAAGACATTAGTGATTCTGATTACCAGAAGCCAAATGCGTGGCAGAAGTTAGATTGTAAAACGATGGAGACTATCATGATTCATATTTAAAGGGCTGATACATGTTTGTTGGCGGACGTCCTTTGAAAATTCAGAAAGACCTGCATGAAACATTATAGCCTGGATCCCGCGCATTACATTTCTGCCCCCGGGATGAGCTGGGACGCTTTCTTAAAGTTTACTGAGTACAAATTGATTTATTGTCAGATTTACAATGCTTCAGATGATTGAAACGGATTGCGTGGAGGAATATATGGCATCGCATCATTACTGTAAAGCAAACAACAAATACTTGACACTATGATCCAAGTAAAGGTCTAACTATCTCATGTATTTAGATGCAAACAATCTGTATGGATGGGCAATGGCGCAATCACTTCCATTACGTAACTTTAAAATGTACACAGGCGGCGATCCGAATAATATTCAAAAGGCATTAAAGTGGTTGGGCAGTTTAACGCCTGATCAACAGCGTGGTTTCATTCTAGAAGTTGATTTAGAATATCCTCATGAACTCCATGACCTGCATAATGACTATCCATTAGCAGCAGAAAGTCTAAAGATGGATCCAAGAGAACCGCCTAAACTTGTGCCTAATCTCGCGGCAAAAAAAATTATGTCTGTCATTACAGACTTCTGCAATTTTATTTAAGACATGGTTGAAGTTGACAGCAGTTCATCGCATAATTGCTTTTGATCAAGAACAGTTCATGAAACCATACATCATTAAGAACACTGGCCTCAGAACTAAATCCACAGATGCTTCAGAAAAAGACTTTTTCAAGCTGATGAACAACAGCTGTTTTGGAAAGACTATGGAGAATCCGCACAAGCGCAAAGATGTCAGATAGTCACCAGAGAGAACGAAGCAATTAAGCTGACTTCAAAACCTAATTATCAGGACTTCAGAAGATTTCATGATCAGCTTTTGGCATAATGATGAAAAAAAAGAAAGTCAAATTAGACAAACCTGTATTTATTGGGTTTACTGTTTTAGAATTATCAAAGCTTTTGATGTTAGAGTTTCTTTATGACTACTTTAAGCCTCGTATCCTGAGTCCAAGTACTTTACACAGATACAGACAGTTTTTGTTATAGATATTCCTACTGAAGACATCTATAAAGACATGGAAACCGAAGGCAAAAGGGTATGCGGGGTAACGACACATCTGATTTCCAAAGATTCCCCTTTGCTTAAAACTTTTTTAACAAGGGGGTTTTGGGAAAGTAAGGGAAAATTTTTGGGAAAGGTGATCAAGGGGTTTGTTGGGTTTAAGGGTCAAAAAATGTACATATTTCGAGCCGGGAGAAAATCTTTAAGAAAGAAAAGGGGAATATCTCGCAGCGTTTTCGTAAAAACTATCACATGAAAACTACAAAAAAGCATTGTTGGCAATAAGACTTTTCATCAGGGCAACGTAAAACTGCGATCTAATCCATGAGACAACAAATGTTGTAACAAAGAATCATTAGAAAAACAAACACAAAACGGGTTTTTGTTAATCCAGAGTTTTCATATGAAATTGGGCACGGAGAACCGAAATTTAATTAAAGCGGAACGTGCGGGGGAAAATTATCTGCATTTCTTCTTCACAAAAATTTTTTGAGGGCGGTTGTTTTTGTTGTTCTTTTCTCGAAAAAATACAGGGGCGGATTCATTTTTACAATTCTTTTTTTTTCGTAGGGGGTCAACACTAAAAATTGGATGGGTTTTGCCCTGATCGGTGCCCCTTTTTTGCTTCCCCCGGAAAAAAAAGGTCCTTTACTTCAACCCAAAAGGTAAATTTTTTGCTGAAAGACTCCCTTCACAACTTTATTGTTTTTTTTGATTGCTTTACTGGCTTTAGCCCTTTAAAAATTCTTCTTTATTCATTGCCGAAAAACGAGGCACCTTCAAACCCCTTCGTGTTGCAGAATTGTCAATCACTCTCTTGATACGGGGGAGAAAAGTTTTTCCTAACTTTTTGTTAAAGTTTTCAACAAAAGCCTGTATCTGGAACCCCCGGGAATCCCTTCAATAAAAACTCTGTGTTTTAAAAAATAATTGATTCACTTGGCCTTTAAATTCTTTTCCAATCGACTTGAATCATGCGAGGGAAAGTTAAGGGCCTCGGGTTATCATTGTAGGGCAACGCAACACAAAGCACCTTTTGTTTAAGGCCCGCACTTTGAATTTTGAACCAGTCAATGACTGGAGTGCGTATTAAATTTTTTTTTCTCTAATCGTACAGAGGGTAAATATAGAAATCCTTTGAAGGTCTTTTCGGTTTTGTATTACAAATTGGGTCCGTATTCGTTTGGGGCGAGGTAAATAAATTTGCCAAATCGTTTTTTTTTAAAACCCATTCTTTTGCGTTTGTTCACTGACTCCCCTGCTTGGCTTATTTTTTAATTGCTGTGATGCCCTTCCAATATCCTTTGGCGAATAAAGATTTTTTTCTTTTTTATTTTCAGCCAATATTATGGGCAACAAAATACACGACGGTCATAAAAAAGGGCAAAAAACCGATTTCTTGCTCTTTTTTTTTTCTGATGGTTGATAAAATCACTGTTTTTTGGGGGGGGAAATGTCTGACTGGTTTCCTGTTACTAGATAATATTGTTTTATTGCCTGACAACATTTTTAAAATATGTAGCGCACCCCCTGTTTTTTCAGTGTGTCATTAATAAAATCAAACTCCCCTCAAGTCTCTGCTTTTCATGGGGCTTTTGGCAGCGCTAGTTGCCCCAAAAGCTTTTTTTTATGTCTTTTTCCTC
This sequence comes from Conus ventricosus, assembly GCA_018398815.1. Lineage (NCBI taxonomy): Eukaryota > Metazoa > Mollusca > Gastropoda > Neogastropoda > Conidae > Conus > Conus ventricosus. Next base: position 124,789 of record JAFLJL010001330.1, on the reverse strand, counting down.
GCCGTCCCCGCATTTTTACTAAATGCAAAATTTTATTTCCCGCTAAAAAAAGCGCATTCACCACAGCGCCGCCTATCACATTACGAGTGAGGCCATTTTTTTAAAATGATTTTTTTATTTACATATTTTCTGCTGGAATTTTTCCCTTTTGCTTTGACAAAAAATTTTTCGTGGCAAACGAAGCTGCAATATAGCAATTAGCTTTGCTGAATCCTCAAATCATTTTTGCCAAGACTCTGTTTAATTCTTAAAAACTTTTACCAAGCATTGGTACCTCCGGGGCCCCCAACAACACAGAAGGTTACAAGGTTGGTAACATTTTTTCGTCTCATTTTTTAAAAATAAAAAATTATAATTAATAAAAAACAGAACAGTGATGATCACACAGCTACAAGGCACCCAAAACCCTTCCTGAACTTATAATGCCCAAGTTATGACCAACATTACCCCAAAAAAGGGAAGGGCTGTATTTTTTGGGCACATTGGGGAAAAACAAAACATTCCTGGGAACTGAATTCGCATTAAACAATTCAACAGATGTCCCACAAGACATTTTAAAGTACAAAACAGTATGAAGCCAGCGGGTCAGAATGGTGAAAAGTGGGGGGCAAACGGTTCTTAGTTTTACACTAAACTAGTCATAGATTGCCCCCCATTGATTCTGAACAAGATCTTATTATGATTTAACGCAAATCCAGTTTTAACCAAAATCAAAGCTCTAGGATGTATCTATACACAATTTGGAACATTGTTTCGCCCATTAATCAGGGATTAAAACTTTTTTAAACATAAAATTTTTTTTCCCTTTAAAAAGAACGATGGGAAAAACACAGAATCAGAAAACACTGAAAAAGGTGGGAAAATAACCAAACCAGAAAATCAGCAGAAAACCGAATCAGGGGGGAACCCTTAAAAACCTGGCGTGTTAAGCAGGAAAAAAAATTTTGCAAGTGAACAGACAAAAAAAAATTTAAAGTTTCAGAATATGACCTCAAAAACATAACCCGCCAACGCCAAACAATTATTCAAACCCCTAAAAAATCCATTGGATTTTAAGGGGACCAAAACTTCATGGATTTGAACTTAAAACTGTGCCATTTTTTGGGGCCATTGCTGCTGTTGGGGCAGTTATTTCGGCTATAAAAAATATACCAATGGGAACAGAAACAAAAGCAATCAAAAAAACTGAAAACCCCTAAACAGAAAAAACAAAGCCGCCAAAACCCCCCAATAACAAAGCACATTTTGATCCTTATAATGCAATTATTTTAAGAACTTAATTTTAAAATTTTTTAATAAAAAAAATCATGGCGTATTTTAAAATAAATCAAAAAATAAAGACTGGATCTATAAAAACATTCCCCAAAACCCAATTTTAATCAAACGGGTTTCTTAGGAGTAAGAGCTTTATTTAAAATCTATCTGACCGTCTCGCGCAAAACCGAGCAAAATATTTTCCAATGATGACCTTTTTTTGAGGCGTGTTGTACTTTTAGACATCTACTATTTAAGATAAAAACATAGATTGTCTTGTTTTTTTATAAAATAAGATAAAATCAAATAAAAACTTTGGTTTTTACAGGAATGATTTGTTAGACTAGGTTAACTGTAAAACTTGAGGGGACTTGAGGACAACTTGAAAAAAAAACTTTGAAATAACTGGAAAACTTAAAAGGGTAACTTGGGTAAGAACTTTGAATGAATTGAGGAGACTTTTGAATAACTTGAGTAAAACTTGTGGATACTTGGGGGTGACTTAAGTTAAGAAATTAAAATGACTTAATGTTGCATGCGTGGGGGGGGGGGTGGGTGGAAATTGGGTGGGGTGGGGGGGCGTGCGTGCTGGGGGGGGGGGTGGGGGGGGCGTGCGTGCGGGGGGGCAAAAAACACACACACACAAAACAAACAACAAACCCAAACACAAACAAAAAACAAACAAACACACAATAACAGGACAGTGCTTGTGGGAAAGTGAAGGGGCTTTTGTTGTTCACACTTTAACGCCGTAAATTTAAGACAGCCGCCAAAGCACTTTCACAGTCCTGAATCAATAATCACAGGATTTTGTTTCAGTTTTTATCGCCGACCAACCCAAAAGGAAAATGTTCCAAGCGGTTTTTCCGTAAACCCTTACTATTTTTTGAAGCCCGTCATACTTCGTCAGTAGTCCAAACCCCACCAGCAGGGGCCCGCACGTGTTAAACCAGTGGCATGGGAAATGAGAAAGTAAATGCCGGGGGGCAACACCTTTAAATCCATTGAAACCCCCAAACTTGACGGGTCTAAAAATAGCGGCGTCCCTTGGGCCCAACACCTAGCCTTTCCCGCTGCCAGGGAGTTACCGTAAACCCTTACATTTTAAAGCCCTCACAGCATTCAGAAAACTTGACAACAGGGGGTTTAAAAAACTGTTTCGTTTTAAAACCCTCTTCCAATCGTCATATTCACAAAAAATTGCCAGCATTAACCGTTTCTTTACAACTGCTCAATCATTTTCAAAGTATCTTATATTTTTATGTAAAGCATTCTTTCTTCCTCTGTCCACAATTCCTTTGGGTTTTGGGGGTGGAAAAAAGATTTTGAGCTTGTTAAAAAGGTTTAGCTGATTTCCCGTCTTCCACACCCAAAAAATTTAAAACTATAAAGCGTGAAAAGGTATTTTGATTCAAAACTTTTTCTAACCCAGAAAAAACCCCCTGTCTTCTAAAAACTGCCCCCATTTAAAAACTTCTCTCGCAGAAAAAACTCTTTACACCACCAAAGCCGGGGGAAAATAACACAAGTGGTGGGGGCGGAAATGTTTTGCCACTACGACAGCTGATTCATCTAGTCTTTTGGGTTGGCCGGGGGCCCTGACATCACCCCCGCGTGATCCAAAAATCCATGCCCGGCCCCGTATAATAATCGGATAGTGCCAAGCCTAGGCAGGGCCCGGCAACTAACAATTAAAAACTTACCTGTTTTTGGGAAACGGGGCCCTTGACCCCGCCCCGACAGAGTTTACAAAAAAAGAGAGCCCACCTCTTCCAAGTTCACCGTAGGAACAACAAAACCGTTAATGAAGCGCTTCAACCTCCGCTGCTTTTCCCCCCCACTTACTCTATGAAACGGTTCAACACGGCTATTTCCCCTACCACCTCTGAAAACTTTGTAAATTATCTTACTTGTCAGAGAACAGGGGAACCCTTTATCTGGGGCCCTTTCCCCCGAAAACTGGTTTTAGGGGGAAAGTGGGCCCCGAATGAAGGTTTCCCTGTTCCCCCGTTTAAACCATGGGGATCGATTGTTTTCCCTCGATTGTTTACTCAGTCAAAACCCAAATGGCGCCCAAAACACGACAGGGTGGTAGGAGTGGACATCTGGAGGTGGAACTTTCGTGATTTCCGCGCACGAGGCCGTGCAAGGCAAAGCATTTCAACGATTGTGCATGGAACACGATGATAATAATTTTCAGCAGAACAGTCCTGATTTCCGTGCATGAGGCCGTGTTTTTTCCCCGGAGATTACCTACGTGTACGATGAAACAGTGAAATCATCGTTCAAACTGAAGTTATGATTAATCTTAACATGATCAGATGCGCTCTCTCTCTCTCTCTCTCTCTCTCTCTCTCTCTCTCTCTCTCACCACACACACACACACACACACACACACACACACACACACCACACACACACACACACACGTGACAAAAACCTACATGTACATGTACACACACATACAGATACTGCCACAAAAACTTCGATTTGTCTGGTCAGCTTCACAATGCAGTTATACTAGGAACCATTTCGTCAAGAAAAAAACAAACGGAGATGGACTAATCCGTTCATCAATGCTAGCAAAGCAGCAGTGAGAGCACGGTTGATCACCAGTTTGGTTGACCCTTTACATACCAACTTGAGCAACAAGCCATTATTGGTCTAGTCTTGGATTGGTTTAATTAATACTGACATGTCTGTCGACCCAGTGGGGAACGTTTGGCACGTACTGGGTTGGATCACTACAATACGCACAAACTGCCGAGTTTCAGACCCGGCATTTGTATGGTCAAATCACGTAGACTAATTATGGTCCACAACGTATTCGATTCGAGAACACAAGCGCGCGCACGTGTGTGTGTGTGTGTGTGTGTGTGTGTGTGTGTGTGTGTGTTCAGTTTTTATGTCTTTACAATAAGCGTAATCCTGGCGACGGGTACGTCCAATGTCAGTGGTATCTAGTGTGATGGTGTGGAGGGGTAAGGGGTGTGCAGGTGAAGACAGGCAGATGGTGATATGTGCAGGGACCAAAGGGACAGCAGCCAGTCAAGAAGACACAGAGGACGACTTGGAGTTTTTCTCCTTTTATTTTCCTTCCATATCAAGCTCAAACCAGGAACACAGCCCTGGGAGCACTTCTGTCTCTCTCAGCACTCAGTTCACTGAGCACTCTCTCGGCATACTCTGGGTACACGCGGTGACACTCTGGGGTACACTCTAGGCAACACTCTAGGCAACACTGCTCGCACTCAGAGAGAGAAGGATGAGTTTAACGTCCTCATAGCAGAATGCTTTTAGGGACAAGATATCGCCACAGCCAAGGCTGTGACATGGAGACGTTTGTCTTGGCATAGACATTGTAGACTGGCAGGTTGGTTGAGAAGTCTGGGTAAGGATCGGGTGGAGGGTCCTGGGAAGGATGGCGCCGTCAGGCAGGAGCCTAAATGAGGTAGGTAGTCGTTGGGACCGCCGAGCGGTTGTCTGAAGGTGGTTCGGCTGCGGTTGATGTTGATGTTATAGATGTCGTCGTCGTGGTGGTTCCTCCAAGGCCGTCGTCAGGGCTACCGGGCGGCCGTCTTCATGCTGAGTGGCGACGGTCCTGTGCCGCGTGAGGCCGACTCGGGAGACGTACGAGGCACAAGTCGCCGAGCCGCTGCACGTAGGTTCACGCCCACTCTGCGCCCATGAGGGACGTTCCCATCCTCCCCCCAGCCACCAAAGGGAGAGCCCTGCTAGACGTGCAGGCCACTAGGTAGTTCGCAGAGTGGCAGCGCCTCGTCGCCAAGTGTCACGCCACCTCGAGAGCCGTCCCCCGGCGACACAGGCTAGTCCGTCGTCACTCGTAGTGCGAGGAAAGAAATCTGTGCCGCCCTACACCCATCTGCCACCTGGGTGCCTTCTGCTGATCTCTGCCATCGACCAGCCGTCCCCTGGCGACACAGGCTAGTCCCGTCATCACTCGTAGTGCGAGGAAGGAAATCTGTGCCGCCCTACACCCATCTGCCACCTGGGTGCCTTCTGCTGATCTCTGCCACCGACCAGCAGGCTTGCTCGCACTCACACCGCGCGCGCCCCAAATATATACAGCTCGCACTCACGTCGCGCCCCAAATATATACAGCTTGACCAGACCGCAAAGAAGGCAACGCAGCGCCGCACTCAAATGAGCCTCATGAGACAGCAAATGACAAAATGTGTGCTATCTGTCGCAGTTTCTGCGTTGTCTAGCGCGCCGTACGTTCAAAGTATCCAAACATATTTGACATCGATGAAAACCTCAGAACCCAAGGAATAAAATGCAATAAGTCGTATATGACAATTCTGTGACTGTTAAGTTATTGGTGATTAAAGTCCGAGAATGAACCCACTTTTAATGAGTTTCCGTCATATTTTCCTCTATTTCGATGAAAAATACCAAACAGCATGAAATAATTTTGTAATGAATAAATAGCTGGCATTTGGCTCTTTTTGTATATGATGGTGTGGGGGGTAAGGGGTGTGCAGGTGAAGACAGGCAGATGGTGGCAAGCGCAGGAACCAAGGGACAGCAGCCAGTCAAGAAGACACAAGAGGACGACGTGGGGTTTTTCTCCTTTTATTTCTTTCCCATGGCAAGGAGCTCAAACCAGGAACACTGCCTGGGAACTCTATCTCTCAGCACTCAGCGCACTGAGCACTCTCTAACGAACGCTCTCTAGTGACACTCTGGGGAACACTCAAGGCAACACTCTCCTGGCAACACTGTCCGCACTCACGCCTCGCCCCAAATATATACAGATTGACCGGACCGCAAAGAAGGCAACGCAGCGCCACACTCAAAATGAGCCACGATCAAGGCGGAAGTTGAGGCCATGTTGAGGATGGGGGTGATCGAACCATCCACGTCGCCCTACGCCTCACCAATTGTTCTGGTCAAAAAGAAGGACGGGAAAATAAGGTTCTGCGTGGATTACCGCAAGCTCAATAAGGTGGTTGAGTTCGACTCGGAACCTATGCCGGACATCGAGTTCCTGTTTGCTAAGTTAGGTGAGAAGCAAGTACTCGGCAAGATAGATTTAGCCAAAGGTTATTGGCAGATACCTGTGGCTGAGCAGGACCGCCCCAAGACAGCGTTTGTTACACCGCAGGGTTGCTACCAGTGGAAGGTCATGCCGTTCGGGTTGTGCACGTCCGGGGCAGTTTTTTCAAGGATGATGAGGAAGCTGTTGTTACCGTTGGGGTCTGACCAGGTTGACAACTTTATTGACGACATCCTCGTGGCGACTGAGACCCAGGAGGAGCATCTGGAGGTGCTGCGACATCTGTTCAGGAGACTCAGAGAATGCTCGATTGCGGCAAAACCATCCAAGTGCGAGTTGGGATGCCAGGAGGTCGAGTACCTCGGTCACAAGGTGGGGCAAGGCTGTATTTCTCCCGTGGAAGACAAGATGGCCAGGATCCGGGATGCACCAAGGCCTGAGACGAAGAAGGGGGTGCAAGTTTCCTGGGATTGGTTGGCTACTATCGCCGTTTTGTGCCTCGTTTTGCTGAGATTGCTCTGCCGTTGACCAACCTGACAAAAGGTGGCGAGCCCAGAAGGGTGCGTTGGACGCCTGAGTGCGAGGAGGCGTTCACTATACTCAAAGCAAAGTTTTGTACCCCTCCCGTATGCAGGTTACCCATTCCAGGAGGTGGCTTCATCCTACAGACTGACGCATCGGACACAGGAATAGGGGCTACTCTCCTGCAGGAGCAGCATGGAGGGGTGCATCCTGTGGCTTGCGCGAGCAAGAAGCTGCTTCCAGCCGAACGGAATTACCCTGTCATCGAGAAAGAGTGTCTTGCTCTTGTCTGGGGTGTTGACAAGTTCCGCCACTACCTGTATGGTACGCCTTTCGTGGTTCAGGTAGACCACTCACCGTTGCAGTACCTAGAGCGAGTCAGATCAGCAAGTGGAAGAGTCACTAGGTGGGCACTCCAGCTTCAGCCATACCAGTTTCGGGTGGAAGCTATTCCCGGAAGCAGGAATGAGGCAGCTGATTTCCTGGGTCGGTTGTGAACATACGGTTAACACTCCACTACCTGCGTTCTATATGTGTCAGATTAAACGTGGAGTTTAATCTTGGGGGGAGGGTGTGTCAGATCTGAGCCTTCCTGTCCTGTCGTCGTTACCATGGTCACACTGTCACGAGGTACGCGCAATCGGATCGCGCTCTGTCATCAGCAGTCAGTCTGTGTTAGTGACAGTTTTGGGGGTTGTACTGCGCTTGGGTTAGTTCACTAGAAGTTTGTTATTTTAAACGGTAGATGAGTGTGCGGGATTTGATAAACTAGTTCGTGTTTGGGCCTACTCAACGCTTTAGTCTATTTTTAGGCCAGGAGAACCGGGTCAGCCGGTTTTCTGACACTGGCCGTGTTTGTGCATCCCGCAGTGGTGTGTGGGCTTGTGCAGGGCCCGGTTTGTGATTGTGAGTGAGGGATGCGTGTGTGTGGTGTTTGTGTCTGGTGTGTGGGTGGGGCGTGTGTGGGTTCTGTTGACAAGGGGGGGTCACTCAGGTTTCTCAACAGGTGGCAGGATTAGAGCACTTCTGGTACGAATCGGCGTCATCGGCAACCAATTTGACTGGAACAAAGAATTTGACCGCAGTATCAGTCAATTCATTGCCTTTGGGCAAATTTATTTTCACTACTGATTTTGCACAATGACCAAAAAATATTCGACTAGTAGTAGTAAGGTTTTAGTAGTAGTAGTAACATAGTAGCAGCAGGAGTGGTCAGGATATTGCACGGCAACGAATTTGACCGGAGCAACGAATTTGACAGCGACTGTCACGGTCAATTCGTTGCTCCAGTCAAATTCGTTTTCCGTGCAATATTTTTGACCACTCCTGATCCGGCAAAAATGACCAACAATATTTCTGGTAGTAGTTGTAGTTGTAGCAGTATAACAGTTGTAGCAGCAGGAGTGGTCAGGATATTGCACGGCAACGAATTTGACTGGAGCAACGAATTTGACCGCGACTGTCGCGGTCAAATTCGTTGCTCCAGTCAAATTCGTTGCCGTTTCAATATTAAGACCACTTCTGATCTGGGACAATGACCAACAATATTTCTGTGTAGTAGTAGTAGTGTAGTGTGTAGTACAGTAGTAGCAGCAGGAGTGGTCAATACTACTACTACTACTAGTGAATATTGTTGATCATTGTGCCAAATCAGTAGTGGCATGAATTTGACCAGGCAAAGAATTTGACTGATACTGCAGTCAAATTCGTTGTTCCAGTCAAATTCGTTGCCGTGCAATATCCTGACCACTCCTGCTGCTGCTACTGTTATACTGCTACTACTGCTACTACTACTACTACCGAAAATATTGTTGGTCCCTTGTGCCGGATCAGGAGTGGTCATAATATTGCACGGGAACGAATTTGACTGGAGCAACGAAATTTGACCGCGATGGTTGCGGTTTAAATTCGTTGCTCCGGTCAAATTTGTTGCCGTGCAATATCCTGACCACTCCTGCTGCTACTTTCTGTCACTACTACTACTGCCACTACTACTACTACTATACTACTGCACTAGTAGAATTTGTTGGTCATTGTGCCAAATCAGTAGTGGCAATGAATTTGACCAGGCAATGAAATTTGACTGATACTGCGGATCGTTGTTCCAGTCAAATTGGTTGCCGTGCAAAATCCTGACCACTCCCGCTGCTATTACTGTTACTACGCTACTCTACTAAATACCAGAAAATATTGTTTGGGCATTGTGCCGGATCAGGAGTGGTCATAATTGCACCGCAACGAATTTGACCGGAGCAACGAATTGACCGCGACGGTTGCGGTCAAATTCGTTGCTCCGGTCAAATTTGTTGCCCTGCAATATCTGACCACTCCTGCTGCTACTACTGTTACTACTATACTACCACTACTACTACAACTACTACTACTATAGAATTTTTGTTGGTCATTGTGTCAAATCAGTAGTGGCAATGAAAATTTTACCCCGGCAATGAATTTGACTGATACTGCGGTCAAATTCGTTGTTCCAGTCAAATTTGTTGCCGTGGCAATATCCTGGCCACTCCTGCTGCTACTACTGTTACTACTACTAATACTACCAGAAATATTGTTGGTCATTTTGCCGGATAAGGAGTGGTCATAATATTGCAAAGGCAACGAATTTGACTGGAGCAACAAATTTGACCGCGACGGTCGCGGTCAAATTCGTTGCTCCGGTCAAATTCGTTTCCGTGCAATTTTCTGACCACTCCTGCCTGCTACTACTGTTACTACTACTACTACTACTACTACTACTACTACTACTACTACTACTACTACTACTAGAATATTGTTGGTCATTGGCCAAAACAGTGTGGCAGTGAATTTGACCAGGCAATGAATTTGACTGATACTGCGGGTCAAATTCTTTGTTTTCCCGTCAAATTCGTTGCCGTGCAATATCCGACCACTCCTCTGCTACTACTGTTACTAATACTACTACTATACTACTACTACTACTACTACTACAAGAAAATTTGTTGGTCATTTTTCGGATCAGGAGTGGTCAAATATTGCACGGCAACGAATTTGACTGGAACAACGGGAAATTTGGACCGCGTATCAGTCAAATTCATTGCCTGGTCAAATTCATTGCCCTACTGAAATTTGGGACAATGACCAACAATATTCTAGTAGTAGGTAGTAGTTGTAGTAGTTAGTGGTAGTAGTAGTAGTGAACAGTAGTAGCAGCCGGTTGTGGTCAGGATATTGCACGGCAACAAATTTGACTCCCAACATTTGACGCATACTGTCGCGGTATATTCGTTTGCTCCCAAGTCAATTCGGTTTGGGGCAATATATCTGAACCATTGACTCCCATAATTACTGTCACAAAATACTATCCACTATACTATACTACTCTACTACTACTACTACTACTACTACTACTACCCCACTACTGCTACTAGTAGAAATTGTTGGGGTCTTTTGTGCCAAAATCAGAGTGGCAATGAATTTGACTGGCAAGAATTTGTGATCGCGGTCAAATTCGTGTTCCGTCAAATTCGTTCCCATGCAATATCTACCACCCCTTCTGCTCCCTACTGTTATACGGCTATACTATACTCTTAAAAGAATTTGTTGGCCCATTGTGCCGGATCAGGAGTGGTCATAATTTGCCCGGCAAGAATTTGACTGGCAAATTTGCCACTCGCGGAAAATTTCTTTTGCTCCCTAAATTTCGTTGCCTGCAATATCTCACCCTCCTGCATTGTACTATGTTACTACCAATATTTACCACTACTTTTTACCGACAAATTCAATACTACTACAAGAATATTGTTGGAAAATTTGTCCCCAAAATTTCATTTGTGGCAATGTATTTGCCAGGATTGAATTTGACTGATACTGCGGTCAAAATTTGTGTTCCAGTCAAATTGGTTCCTGCAATTTTTTCCTCCACAATCTGTGTATTATTTTTAAAATATGTATTTATATATACTATTACAGAATATTGTTGGCATTTTGCGGTCAGGAGTGGTCAAAATTTTTTAATTGAAAACGGCAAGAATTGACGGGAAAACGAATTTGCCCGCTCTGCGGTCAAATTCTTTGCTCTAATTCGTTCCCTTTCAATTATCTCCCCTTGTGCTCTCTGTTACTACTACAAATCTATACTACTACTACTCTAATACTACTACTACTACTATACAAATTTGTGAGTATTGTTGTTCAAGTGCCAAATTTGTATGGCAATAAATTTTGACCAGGCAATAAATTTGATGATCTGCGGTCAAATTCGTTGTTCCGGTCAAATTGGTTGCGTGCAATATCCTCCCACTCCTGCTGCTACTACTGTTACAATACTATATCCACTACTACTACTACTCTATCTATACTAATATTTTTAGTCATTTGCATCAAAAGTGGTCTTAATTGCCAGGCAAGAATTTGCTGGACATCAATTTGACCGATCGCGGTCAAAATTTTCTTTGCTCGCAAATTCGTTGCCGTTCCAATATTCTGACCAATCCTGCTGCTATACTGTTACTAGGTTACACTACCTACTTAATATTAAAACTACTACTATAGTAAAATAGTTGTGCATTTGACAATCATAGGCAGTGAATTGACCAAGGCAAAAAATTTGACTGATCCTCGGCAAATTCTTGCCAGTCAATTCTTGCCTGCCCATATCTCCCATCCTCCTCCACTACTTACTACTCTACTACTACTACTAACTACAAACTACTACATACTCTATCACTCAACACTACCAGAATTAGTTGGACATTTTTCCGGTCAGGGTGAGTCATAATATTGCACGGCAACGAATTACTGGGAACAACGTATTTGCCCGCGACGGTCGCGGTCAAATTCTTTGCCGTGCAATATCTGACCATTGCTGCTACTACTTGTTACTACTACACTACTACTACAAACACTACTACTACTACTCTATACTACTACTTTACCTACTACTACCTACTAGTTTATTTGGTCTTTGTCCAACAGTATTGGCAATGAATTTGACGGGCATGAATTTGACTGATCTGCGGTCAAATTCGTTTTTCCCAGCAAATTCGTTCCCGTGCAATACCTCCACCATTTCCTGCGTACTACTGTTACTACTACTATTTACTACTACCAGAAATATTGTAGTCTTGTGCGGATCAGGAGTGGTCATAATATTGCAGGGAAACGAATTTGACTGGGAACGAATTTGACCATGACGGAACAACGAATTTGACCGCAGTATAGTAGTAAAGTAGTTTAGTAGTAGTGAGTGTAGCAGCAGGATGGTGGGGAAATTGAAACCGGCAACGAATTTAAACTGGAGCAACATTTTGACCGGACTGTGCGGTCAAATTCGTTGCTCCATTTCAAATTCGTGCCGTGCAAGATTATGACCACTCCGGGATCGGCAAAAATGCCCAACATATTTCTGGTAGTAGTAGTAGTAGCAGAGTACAGCAGAGTGGTCGGATTTTGCCGGAAACCCAATTTGACTGGAACAACGAATTTGCCCGCAGTAAATAAAAAATTCATTGCTGGTCAAATCTTTGGGCCATATGATTTGGACAAATGACCAACAATATTTTTAGTGGGAGTAGTAGTAGTAGTAGTAGTAGTAATGTAGTAGTAGTAGTAGTACAGTAGTAGCAGCAGGAGTGGTAGGATATTGCACGGCAACGAATTTCTTTGGATCAACGAATTTGACCGGGGGACCATCGCGGTCAAATTCGTTGCTCCAGTCGTTGCCGTGCAATATTTTGACCACCCTGATCCGGCAAAATGACCAACAATATTTTCGGTAGTAGTAGTAGTAGTAGTAGTAGTAGTAGGTATTTGTAGATAGTAACGTAGTAGCAGGATGGTCGGGATATTGCCCCGGCAACGAATTTGACTGGAACAACGAATTTTGACCGCAGTATCAGTCAAATTCAGCCTGGAAAATTTCTTGCACTACTGATTTGGCAAAATGACCAAAATTTATTAGTAGTAGTAGTAGTAGTAGTAGTAGTAGTATTGCAACATAGTAGCAGCAGGAGTGGTCAGGTTTATTGCACGGAACGAATTTGACTGGAGCAACGAATTTGCCGCGATTTTGTCGGGGTTTCAAATCGTTGCTCCAGTCAAATTCATTGCCTGGTCAAATTCATTGCCACTACTGTTTGGCACAATGAAACAGTATTCTAGTAGTAGTAGTGAGTAGTATGTAGTGGGAGTAGATATAACAAGTAGTTGCGCGGGAAATGTCAGGTATTGCACGGAAAACGAATTGACTGGAAAAAACGAATTTGCCCGCGATGTCGCGGTAAAATCGTCTCCAGTCAAATTCATTGCTGGTCAAATTCATTCCCACAAATGATTTGGCACAATGACCAACATATTCTAGTAGTAGTAGATAGTATAGTAGTGTAGTAGTAGTAGAAATAGTAGTGTGTATAGTATTAGCATAGTAGTATTAAAACAGTTTGCAGCAGAGTGTCAGGATATTGCAGGGCAAGAATTTGATGGAGCAACGAATTTGACCGCGACGTGGTTCAAATTCGTTGCTCCGTCAAATTCGTTGCCGTGCAATATTATGACCACTCCTTACCCGGGCACAATGCAGCAATGACCACAATATTTTGTAGAGTATTGTATAGTGTAGTAGTAGTAGTATAGTATAGTATTGTAGTAACAGTAGTAAGTAGTCGCAGCAGGAGTGGTCAGGATATTGCATGGCAAGAATTGACTGGAACAACGAATTTGACCGAAAGAATCATGTTAAATTCAGGGGGGGGGGGGGGGGGGGCTGGTCAAATTCATTTGCCACTAGTTTTGGGCATATATGACCAAAAATATATAGTGTAGTAGTGTGTAGTAGTAACAGTAGTACCCCAGGAGTGGTCAGGATATTGCACGGCAACGAATTTAAATAATAATAATAATAATAATAATAATAATGGGGATTTATATAGCGCCTTCCACGGCACAAGGCGCTTTACAAAGGCAAAAGAAAAAAATACAAATTGCTAAATGTAAAGAAAATGCATTGAAAAACGACTCAGAAAATGAAAAACAAAGGCTCTCTCCCATTCTCTCCCACGCGCACACACACTCTCACGCATAAAACACACAATACACGACAGTCGCAACAATCACAAACTATTTAGCGATCCACAAAGACAAACAAGGGTCAATCAACTATCAGGTAATAACTGTCTTCTTAATATTGTTTGAAAAGGTGGGTTTTCAGAGAGGTTTTGAAGGAAGAGAAGGTTTGAGAATGTCTTAAGTCATAGGGGAGTTTATTCCAGAGTTTGGGAGCTGCGTATGAAAAAGCTCGTTCACCATGCTGTTTACAATGGGGACGGTAACTGGGAAAGCGGAAGGTCCTGGTGTCGGTGGAGGAGCGGAGCGTTCGTGATGGGACATATACTTGAAGGAGATCGGAAAGATAGGCAGAGGCATCACCAGTGAAAATCTTGAAGCAGAGACAACAACATTTGTATTTAATTCTTTTCTTCAACGGGGAGCCAGTGCAACTTTTTCAGGAGAGGGCTGCAGGGTTGGGTCCTAGGAGATTTGCAAATGAGACGGGCTGCAGAGTTCTGTACACATTGGAGGGGTTGGATGACAGTTGAGGGACAGCCAAGGAGAACACAGTTGCAGTAATCTAGCCTTGAGAGGATGTAGGATGAAACGAGAGTTTTTGTGGCGTCTTCAGTGAGATAGGTCGAATAGCAGCAATTCGTTTAAGTTCCATGTAAGCTAACTGACAAGTTTTTGTGACATGCTGTTCATTGAGAGGTCACTATCAAGAAGAACACCAAGATCACGAACAGTGTTTGAAAATTCGATAGTGCTGGAAACCTAATGTCAGAGAAGAAGGGAGCGGATCAGGGCCATGATGTGACTGCTTTGAAAAACGGATGGCTTCAGTCTTCTCGCAGTTTAATTTAAGCTTATTTGCTGACATCCAGGTCTCAATATCAGAAGTACAAGATTGAAGAGTAGAAACAAGTGGTGAGTAGTCATCGATGACAGAGGAATGGAGCAGCTGAGTATCATCCGCAAACATTTCGTGTGAAACGGAATGGCCGTGGATAACAATAGACAATGGAGTGGTGTACAAAATAAAGAGCACAGGTCCCAGCACGGATCCCTGAGGTACGCCAAACTGGAGGTTAGATTCATCAGAACGGTGGTCACCTACTTGAATGAACTGTTTCCTGTCTAGAAGATAAGAACGAAACCAATTTAAAGCTGTTTCCCTGATGCCACATGTGTATTTCAAACGAGAGAGAAGGATTTCATGGTCGATGGTGTCAAAGGCTGCCGAAAGATCTAGCAAAAGAAGGACAGAAATTTTGTTTTCGTCTAATGAATTTAGGATATCATTGAGAATGCGAAGGATGGTGGTCTCCCATGCTGTGCCCAGGGCGATAGGCTGACTGATGTGGTGTGAGGAGGTTGTTTGAGACCAGATGGTCAGAGAGCTGTTGAAGAATGACTTTCTCAAGAATTTTGGATAGGAAAGGAAGATTTGAGATGGGTCTGTAATTTTTTAAGAACGTTGGGATCAAGACCGCTTTTCTTTAGTAGAGGTTTAACAAGGGCGGTCTTAAAGTCAGTGGGAACTGTGCCAGAAGACAGAGACTCGTTAAGAATTTTGGTGTGGGTAGGAGAAGGAGAGAGTCAAGGTGTTTAAAGAGGAGTGGAGGGGAATGGGGTCAAGATCACAGGTATGTTTTTCGCGGACTGTGTGATGATTTTACGAACAGTCTGCTCGGACACTGGCAAAAACTCACAGAGCGTAGTACCGTTAAAAACAACAGACTGGTCTGAAGTATCTGAGGATGGGGAGAAAGCGTTTCGGATTGTCTGAATTTTGTGGGCGAAAAAACTGAGAGAACAAACCAGGAAGTTGTGACGGCCTCATGAGTGGACGGCATTACAACACTTGCAGCCTTACCCAACATGCTAGTGACAGTTCTAAACAGTTCTTTACATGAGGATGCTGCTGCAACTTTGGAAGAATAAAATGCGGTTTTTGGCCTGATGGACAAGCTGTACGACTTTCTGTTTGGCAGCATCATAAATTTGCTTGTGTATTGTCAGTCTAGATGATACCCAGCGCCGCGACTGTCGCGGTCAAATTCGTTGCTCCAGTCAAATTCGTTGCCGTGCAATATTATGACCACTCCTGATCCGGCACAATGACCAACAATATTTCTGGTAGTAGTAGTAGTAGTAGTAGCAGTAGTAGTAGTAGTAGTAAGTAACAGTAGTAGCAGCAGGAGTGGTGAGGATATTGCACAGCAACGAATTTGACTGGAACAACGAATTTGACCGCAGTATGTCAAATTCATTGCCTGGTCAAATTCATTGCCACTACTGATTTGGCACAATGACCAACAATATTCTAGTAGTAGTAGTAGTAGTAGTAGTAGTAGTAACAGTAGTAGCAGCAGGAGTGGTCAGGATATTGCACTGCACCGAATTTGACTGGAGCAACGAATTTGACCGCGACTGTCGCGGTCAAATTCGTTGCTCCAGTCAAATTCGTTGCCGTGCAATATTATGACCACTTCTGATCTGGCACAATGACCAACAATATTCTACTAGTAGTAGTAGTAGTGGTAGTAGTAGTAGTAACAGTAGTAGCTGCAGCAGTGGTCAGAATATTGCACGGCAACGAATTTGACCGGAGCAACGAATTTGACCGCGACCGTCGCGGTCAAATTCGTTGCTCCAGTCAAATTCGTTGCCGTGCAATATTATGACCACTCCTGATCCGGCACAATGACCAACAATATTTCTGGTAGTAGTAGTAGTAGCAGTAGTAACAGTAGTAGCAGCAGGAGTGGTCAGGATATTGCACGGCAACGAATTTGACTGGAGCAACGAATTTGACCGCGACTGTCGCGGTCAAATTCGTTGCTCCAGTCAAATTCGTTGCCGTGCAATATTATGACCACTTCTGATCTGGCACAATGACCAACAATATTTCTGGTAGTAGTAGTAGTAGTAGTAGTATAAAAGTAGTAGCAGCAGGAGTGGTCAGGATATTGCACGGCAACGAATTTGACTGGAGCAACGAATTTCACCGTATCAGTCAAATTCATTGCCTGGTCAAATTCAATGCCAATACTGCCAAAAAATCGAGTAGTAGTAGTGGTTGTCTTAAACTGTGGAGTTTTGCCGTTGCCATTAGCAACTACACGTTATGACGTCATTCTTGGCTGAGGTCGTATAACCAGCAACGAATTTGACTGAGCAACGAATTTGACCGCGACACGATGCTTTTGGTATGGATGTTTCGTGCGTGTGGTATGAATGGTTCGTATGTGTGGTGTGGAGGTGTCGTCTGAGGGGGATATAGGTGTTCGCTGGGATGTGGAGTTATTATGGAGAGTTCGCATCCAGTTCAGGACAGGCGGTTGGATGTATTATGCAGGAATGTATAGGGCATTAGGGTTTTGAACTAGGAATGATGATTATAGTGTGTTTGCGCTGTGATGGCTGCATTATTGTTGACATCGTGTGTCGGACGGATTGTTGTTGACACTGTGAGTGGGCAGAGGGGATGTATAGGGCTGTCTACTGGGTAAATGCAGTAAGCAGAATGTTTGGGGCTCTTCGTGAGTGCATTGCACTGTGGTAGTTACCGCGGGGTTTTGGTTAGGCTCGCAGTGTTCATGATTTGGAAATTTTGACAATGCTTGGTAAAACCTTATGCTTGAACTCTGTCGATTCTGGTCACCTGCTCGAGATGATTGAGAGATTTATTATGTAATGGGGAGGAGGTTTTGGTGGTAGTTTCTATTATTTTCTGCGGGTTTGGATTGAGTATTTTGGTTGTGTTGATGGTATGGGATGTATCTGGGTTCCACTGCTCAGGTGGGGTTATTGCTCATTGTGGGTGCTGATCTTGGTACGCGTGAACCCATAGTATGAATGATGTTTGCGTGGACTGAGCCCCGGTTGCTATGAGCGGTCTAGATTTGTGTGGGGTGGACTCGTGCACTGATCTGACTATTGGCTAAGTGTTTAGTCAAGTTGGAGTGAATACTGGATTTAGACTAAGGATCTGTGCTCTTTCTCTGATTGACCTGTAAAGACCCCCCTGTTGTACGGACAGTATCCTACGTTGGGCTGCTGGACATCTCAGCGGAGACTCCTGTCGACTCCATCGAGGAACCTGCTGTGTCACCTGTCGTCCCGAGGTCACCTGTCATCCTGAGGTCAGACAGATTACCAGGGTCATCCGTCAAGTGTTGACTCATCCTGCATCCTCTCCGACCCTGTCCCCGCTCCCATTCTGATGCTCTTGACCCTATCAAGGTTTACCCCGGTTTGTCCTCGGTCCCCTCCAGACCGAGTGTCCACTTGACCCATCAACCCTCCCTGTCCCTGTCCTCCCCCTACATCGCTGCAGCTTGGGCGTGAGGAGGGAGCGTATGCTGGCCACAGTGGGCGGCTGGGCAGGCAACTACTCGCCTGCATCTTGTGGCGACCGGGCAGGACTGGGAGAGCACGTGGCTTGACCCTTGGGGACTTCATTGGAGAGAACTACGGGGAGGGCACTGGTGTTGCGGTGAGGGGCGTCATGGACGCTGTGTGGTCTGGTGTGGCACAGAGCATCGCACAGCTGATCGTGAGGGTCCGGCGTCTGGTGTGTTTGTTCGGATAGACGTGCGTGTGCATGTGCTTCGGGCTCACTGAACAATAGTGAACAACAGCACGAGTGTGACATACATGTGATAGTGTTGGGGATCGTGGACGGTGGTAAGGAAGTCGTGGGAAAAACCTGTGTGCTGTTTAATGTGTTTCTCGTGAACAATAATTAGTGGTTTGGTCAGCGTGGTTGTTGGCCTGGGGTATTTTCTATGCTGGTGGAGTCCGTTGAAGTTCCGATCAGGGTTGACTTTGGCACTGTGTTGTATACATTGTATTGATGATATGTGTCATGTGCCCTATGACCTATGTGGCGTCTCTTAGGTACTGCCGGCTGCGGGGACGGAGCTGGTGTCAGGCGTGAATTGCAGTGTGATTGAGCGTCGACGAGCGAGGGTGTTGGTTATGCATGTGTTATGGTGAGGAGGTGATTGATAGAGTTGAAAGGTTGTCGTTTTGATATTGTCGGTGGGCACTGTTCAAGTCATCCATTCACGGTCCATAAATGTGTGACTGTTAATCTGTGTTCAGCAGTCTTAGGTCTGTTTGGGAAGCAACTCGATAGGCTGTAAACTTCTGTCTCAAATCTATTAGCATTTAGTTCAGGTCTTCGCGACATGACATTGGTGGCGTGCGGGCGTAAACGAAGGGTTAGTAGGGTTTGTAGAGGACTAGATTAGGGGTTAATTGGGAAAATAAAAGGGTTAGGTCGGGGTGGTTATGGGGGGTTGTAGGATTTCGCATCACACCGTTGTTGTCGCGGATAAAGACTGTGGGCGGTTGGTGGGTGCGTGCCCCAGTTGGGTGGGCGCACCTAAGCCAGTCGTGCATCAAGGGGGTACTTGTAAGACCTTTGGGCCGCTTTGATCGCACCGCGATGTAATCTTGTTGTTGTGTTGATGTGGTGCTTTACTGTAAATTGCCGTGAAGCGTAAGTGTGTTGGTCTGTGTGTGGTGAAGTGTTGGTGCTTGGTTGTATGTTGAATGGATTATGTAGGTGATCGATGTAGAATTGAGAAGATATTTGTCTTAGGGGTTACGCAACTTGGATGTCGTGGGCCTGACGGGGTTGCTCAAGGGACATTTTGGTGTTACATTGATTGTGAATTTGTTGCCAGTGTTATTGATGCGTATAGTGATGTGGGGTTTTTTGTTTTTGTTATGTTGATGTTGCGTGTGATTTGATTGCACTTTGCGGTGGGACCGTGTGCTAGGGGTTTGCAACTATCAAGTAGTGAGGTCTGAGCGCCTGACCAGGTCAGGGATCAGGGTGTGCGTAATTAGGCCGGGGCGTGCTTGGCGATAGAGCGTAGTGTATTTGGGTGGTTGCAGTTCATTTGCCGTTCGTGTATGTCCGACGAGGACCTTACGGAGTTGTAGCAGAGAGCTAGACCGCTGGTGTGCGACACAGTTGCGGAGTCTACGGACCGGTAGAGCATAGGAAAAAGGCTATGGCAGGAACGGGGAGGAAACGGAGGAGACGGTGAAAGATAGCTTAAGGCTGACGGAGACAAGTGACTGGCTTCAGGGTCAGGACTGTGGCGTATATGCTCCAGGGGGTTCAACGGCAGTTCCATGGAGAGACGGAACGGAAGACTAGGGGGGGGAAAGGAAGGCAGGCTCGGAAGAAGGAAAGGGGTAGTGGAAAGTAGGATCCGGAAGGAGACGGCGGCTTTGGGCATTACGGTGTGTGAGGATAGGATACAAGCAGAGAACGACCGCCAAGGAGAGGGAAAGACGTGCGGAAGCTGACGCCTAGTCAAAAGCGCCCAAGAAGAGATGGAATAGGCGTTGCAATAGATTGCGATGAGAGGATGAGGACTGCGGATGCTGAAGGAGAGGCAGAGGTTTGAGTTTGACGAGCGGAGGCGAGAAGAAGAGACAGAGCAGGGAAGGACAGATGAGCTGCGCGGAGAGCATGTAAGATCGACCCATCAGGCTGACGCGACGTGGATGCCGATATCCGTCACTTTGAGAGGGTTGGCCGAGCTGTGTAACTGGGAAGAGGGTCTGTGGGCCTGCAGTGGTAGCTTTAACTGCAGGGGAAGGCTCGGGGAAGCTGTGTTGCGAATGCCCGCACCCGAGATGGGGGCTTATCAGAAGGTCAGTTGACCCTGTGTAGCAGTTCTTCCGGTTGGAGCGATGCATTAGGCGGAAGTTCTCGAACATTTGAGCAGAAAGGAGATTCGGAAACCTTCTGTCAATTGTATGTCCGAATGCGATCAATAGTTCTCTGTGGTGCATAGCGGCGGTAGATGAAGGGGAAGGTGGAAGATGTAGTCGACATGCTGTTGCAAAGAACAGGTGTATCAGGGCTTGTCACCAGACCTCCATGTTGATGTAAAAACGGAATTAAACCAAGACAGCGGCTGAGTTGCTGCAGAGGCCACCACTGTAGCAGAGGCACGGCGTTTGAAGGGAGCCCGCAACGAGAGGAAGGGTCTTTACTGGGAGATGAGCTATGAGAAGAAGGAGAAAGGGACAAGCCAACGGACACGGAGTCGTGGGACCCACAATCGCAGAAAGAAGGAGAAAGGCGGGCCCTTATCCGGGAGGGCCAGTGTTGCATGATCGGAAATGTTACAAGTGTGGTGAGCCAGGGCACATGCAGGAACTGCAAGGGGACCGGCAGTGGCGTCGGGTCAAAGTGGACGCTCAGCGCGGACCGAGGGGGTCTCCCAAACTCCGTCCTTGTGCGTGACTTGCGAACGGAAAGATTTCACCCAGGTGTAGTGGTCAGAGGGAATGGCCACAGCGGTGATGGGCTGAAGAGCACGGGTGCATAATAACATTGTAGCCGACTTATCTGATCTCGCCTGCCGCCTACACGGAGAGAGGTTTGCCAGTAGTTTTTGCCGAGTCCCGGGTGTCTGCATTGACTGCCGTGGCAAAGGTAGAATTAGGAATCTCCCCTTCTCAATAGGCCATGTGATGGTTCTTGTGATTGAAAAAATTGTATGAGGATGTGTCATCGGAACCGTGGGCCAGGGCTGATCTATCAGAGAGGCTACCAAGGTGCCAGTCTATGCACATCGGGACCTGTGTGGCTTGCAGTGCCGACTAGAGCCAATCAAGCGCGCTGCGAACCCACGTCCAGGGCTACCGGTGAGAGAACTCGGTTCTTGATGTGTCGCCAGGGGGATGCGCAAGTTGCAAGGAGGGGATCCCACGCTTGCTGCGGCTTGACGTTGCTGCTGAAATAATGGAAACGTTTTCTTTATAGGTAGGGGTGTGGTGTCCTCCCTCGTCAGGGGAGGGGGTTCTTCATGCGGAAGGTTTCCAGACCCCAGGCTGAAAACCTTGTCGCAGTGTGTGTCCTCAGGATCCTGCGCAAGGTAGGTGTTGAGCTAGCTCATGATGTGTGCTCTCGCGGGTCATCTGGGCACCCAGAAGACCAGCCAAACGCGCTTCCAGCACTTCTACTGGCCCGGAAATGTGCCAAGATGTGCTTCGTTATTTGTAGGTCATGGTACCGATGCAGAAGACGACGACAAAGGGAGGGTGATGCCAGTGCCGCTGGTCAGACGAAGGTGTCAAGAGGAGCCCCCGTTCGAGAGGTGGGTGTGGACCTCGTGGGGACCCCATAGTGCCGATGTCAATTAGGAACCGGTTTGTGCTTTGGTAATGTTGACAACGCGACCAGATACCCTGAAAGGCCGTGGCCCACTCCGAATATTGCACTGTCCCCCCCCCCCCCCCCCCCCCCCCCCCCCCCCCCCACCCCCCCCTCCCATTTTTTATGGTGAGGCACTGTGTACATGTGGTTATGCGCAACAGGTATTCCCGAGGGTGCTGTCAGACAGGGGCACACAGTTCACCAGCGCCACATGAGGGGGAGGTTGCATGACTTCTCGCAGTCAAGGGATGCGCACTACGCCTTCCCACGCTCAATGCAATGGCCATGTGGCAAGGTTCACCGGCCCCCTTCGAAGGATGATCAAGCGTTTGCTTTGGAACAGCCCAGAGAGTGGGATCGCTGGGACTGGATCCCTGCAGCGTTGTATGCCTACGGGCGGAACCCCCGGCAAGCACGGCTTCTCGCCATTGAGACTCTGTAGGGAGGAAGGTTCGGGGCCCCCTGAGATTGTGAAGGAGGTCTGAAGGGCCAGATCAGCAGGAGGTACGCACCGCTGCGAGTACGTGGTTGGCTTGCGGAACGTATTGCTGACTCCTGTGAGATAGCAAAGGAACGCCTGAGTCAAGCGGAGCAAACAGCAGAAGAGACAGTATGATGCCAAGGGCTAGGAAGCGCGAGTTCATACCAGGGACGAGTCTGGTGCTCAGACCCACGCATAAAAAGCTGGAACCTCACGTGGAAAGGGACCTTACTCCGTGCTCGAAAGGACAATGGGTGAAGTAGGACACAAGTGCAGCTGTGAGCGCGAGAGGACTAAGTTTTTTTCACGCCAACCTCTGAAGAAGTTTGTGGGAGAGAGAGAGAGCCGCTACAAGGAAGGCGAGGGGTTTCCATGAGAGCAGTGGTTATCCAGGACGTGGAGGCGGAGGATGTCCGATGGTGACCGTAAGGACATTCCTG
Source organism: Conus ventricosus (assembly GCA_018398815.1). NCBI lineage: Eukaryota > Metazoa > Mollusca > Gastropoda > Neogastropoda > Conidae > Conus > Conus ventricosus. The sequence goes on along the minus strand of JAFLJL010001330.1, from coordinate 101,852 downwards.
TGTTTGACCCGTTGGACGCGTCAGATGGGGTGCTGCCTGAGGTAAAGTTGGGAACTCGTGACCCGCGTTTGCGGCGCGGCTGAGGTCCTGGCAGAGGCGTTTGTGACGTCTCACTGACCTACGAAGCGATCCAGTTTTGGAGGTGTGCCACATCAAGCTCACGTATGGTCGACCCCTTAGGTTAGGGCTACCGTTTCCATAACGCGGCAGAGGGACTCGATCAAGGCGGAAGTTGAGGCCCAGTTGAGGGATGGGGAGTGTGATCGAACCTCCACGTCGCCCTACGCATCCACCCAAAGTTCTGGTCAACAAGAGGGACGGTGACAATAAGGTTCTGGTGGATTACCGCAAGCTCATAAGGTGGTGAGTTCGGTTCGGAAACCTATGCGGACATCGAGTTCTGTTTGCTAGTTAGTGAGAAGCAAGTACTCTGCAAGGATAGATTTAGCCACAGGTTATTGGCAGATTACCTGTGGCTTGAGCAGGACCGCCCCCAAGACAACGTTTGTTTACACCGCAGGGTTGCTACCAGTGGAAGGTCATTCGTCGGGTTGTGCTCGTCCGGGGCAGTTTTTTCAAGGATGATGAGGAAGCTGTTGTTACCGTTGGGGTCTGACAGGTTGACAACTTTATTGACGACCTCCTCGTGTAGACTGAGACCAGGAGGAGCCTCTGAGGTGCTGCGACATCTGTTAGGGATGACTCAGAGAATGCTCGATTGCGGCAAAACCATCCAAGTGCGAGTTGGGATGCCCAGGAGGTCAGAGTCTCGGTCACAGGTGGGGCAAGGCTGTATTTTCTCCCGTGGAAGGACAAGTGGCCAGGATCCCGGGATGCACCAAGGCCTGCGGCCGAAGAAGGGGGTGAACAGTTTCCTGGGGTTGGTGGCTACTATCGCGTTTTGAGCCTCGTTTTTTGCTGAGATTGCTTTCTTTTTGGGACGTTTGACCAACCTGACAAACGATTGGCGAGCCCAAGAAGGGTGCGTTGGACGCCTGCGTGCGAGGAGGCGTTCATATACTCAAAGCAAAGTTTGTACCCCTCCCGTATGCAGGTTACCCATTCCGGGAGGTGGCTTCATTCCTACAGACTGACGAATTGACACAGGAGAAGGGGGGCTATTCTCCAGCAGGAGCAGCATGGAGGTGTGCATCCTGTGGCTTGCGCGAGCACGAGCTGCTTCCAGCCGAACGGGTATTACCTGTCATCGAGAAAGAGTGTCTGCTCTTGTCTGGGGTTGTTGACAAGTTCAGCCACTACCTGTATAGGTACGCCTTTCGTGGTTCAGGTGGACCCTACCGTTGCGTACCTCGAGCGGTAGATCAGCAAGTGGAAGAGTCACTAGGGTGGGCACTTCCCAGCTTCAGCCCATACCAGGTTGGGTGGAAGCTAATTCCGGACGCAGGGACTTGAGGCAGCTGATTTCTGATGGCGGTTTGAACATACGGTTTACACTCCATACCTGCGTTCTATATGTGGTCAGATTAAAACGTGGAGTTTAATCTTGGGGGGAGGGTTGTGTCAGATCTTGAGCCTTCCTGTACTGTCGTCGTTACCATGGTCCATGTCAGAGTTAACGCGCATAGGATCGGCTCTGTATCAGCAGTCAGTCTGTGAATTAGTGGCCGTTTTGGGGGTTGTTCTGCACTTGGGGTTAGTCACTCGAAGTTTGTTCTTTTAAAACGTCGAAGAAAGTGTGCGAGATTTGAAAACTAGTTCGTGTTTGGGCCTACTCAACGCCTTTAGTCTATTTTATAGGCCAGGGAGAACCGGGTCAGCGGTTGTCTGACACTGGCCGTGTTTGTGCATGCCGCAGTTGGTGTGTGGCTTGTGCAGGGTCGGTGTGATTGTGAGTGCGGGATGCGTGTGTTGTGGTGTTTGTCGTCTGGGTGTGTTGTGGTGTGCGGTGTGGGTTCGTTGACAAGGGGGGGTCACTCAGGTTTTCTCAACAGGTGGCAGGATTAGAGACAGTCTGGTAGACGAATCGGCGTCATCTTTGAGTTTGTTTTTATTTGGCTGGCAAAGACTGCAGGAGTGTGGTTCTGGAGCAGTAGTTTTTTCCGGGTGAATTTGTTTCACGAGATATGGTCGAAAAGTGTCTTGTGGCGTAATGCCAAGCTAGTCTGAGAAAGTCCGTGTGTCCACGTTAATTGTGTGTTAGGCGGGAAGAGGGCCTGCAATACCAGGAGCTGTAGTGTTTAGCGTCCAGAATGGAAGCGGAGTCGTGTGTAGCTGTTACGTAAACTTCACTGGGGCCTCAGCTGCAAGAATCGTCTGACAAAACCTTGTGGCGGTTGGTCTTATCTGTGCGCTGCAAAAAGTATTTGCTGTGACTGCGCGTGCGTAGCTTCTTGGCTTTGTTGCGTTTTTGGAGTGGTAGGTTGTGGGTTTCATTTTCCGTTCATCCGGTTTGCTTTTGGTATGGGATGTTTCGTGGGTGTATGAATTGTTGTATGTGTTGGTGTGGAGGTTGTTCGTCAGAGGGGGATAAGGTGTTCGCTGGGTGTGGAGTTATTATGGAGAGTTCGCACCAGTTCGGACAGGCGGTTGGATGTATTAGGCAGGGAATGTTATAGGGCACATTGGGGTTTTGAACTAGGAATGATGATTTATAGTGTGTTTGCGCTGTGATGACTGCATTATTGTTGACATCGTGTGTCGGACGGCATGTTTGTTGACACTGTGAGTGGGCAGAGGGGATGTATAGGGCTGTCTTCGACTGGGTAAATGCAGTATGCAAGAATGTTTGGGGCTCTTTGTGAGTGCATTGCACTGGGTAGTTACCGCGGGGTTTTGGTTAGGTCGCAGTGTTCATGATTTGGCAAGTTTGACATGCTTTGGTAAAACCTTTTGCTTGAACTCCTGTCGATTCTGGGTCCGATGCTCGAGATGATTGGGATTTATTATGTAATGGGGAGGGAGTGGGAGGGAGGTTTGGTGGTAGTTTCTATTTTTTCTGCGGGTTTGGATTGAGTATTTTGGATGTGTGTTGCTGGTATCGGGATGTATCTGGGTTCCACTGCTCAGGTGGTTTATTGCTATTGTGGGTGTGCTCTTGGTAACCACGTTGAACCATAGTGTGAATCTGAAGTTTGCGTTGGACTGAGCCCGGTTTGATATGAGCGGTCTTCGATTTGTGTGGGGTGGACCAGTGCACTGATCTGGGACTATAGGTAAGAGTTTAGTCAAGTTGGGTGGAATACTGGATTTAGATAAGGATCTGTGCTCTTTCTCTGTTTGGACCTGTAAAGAACCCCCCTGTTGTCGGACGGTATCTACGTGGGGCTGCGTGGACATTCCGCGGAGAACCTGTCGACTCCATCGAGGACTGCTCTGTGTGTCCACCTGTCGTCCCGAGGGTTCACCTGTCATCTGAGGTCCGACAGATTACAGGGTCATTCCGTCAAGTGTTGACTCATCCTGCATCCTCTCCGACCTGTCCCGCTCCTTCTGATGTCTTGACCCTATCAAGGTGTACCCCGGTACATGTCCTCGGTTCCTCTCTAGGCCGAGTGTCACTTGACCCATTCACCCTCCCTGTCCTGTCCTCCGCCCTACATCGCTGCAGGCTTGGGCATGAGGAGGGAGCGTATGCTGGTCACAGTGGGCGGTGGGCAGGAAACTACTCGCCTTGCATCTTGGTGGCGACGGGCAGGACTGGGGCGAGCACGTGGTTGACCCTTGGGGTCTTCATCGGAAGGAGAACTACGGGGAGGGCACTGGTTGTTGCGGTGAGGTGCGTTATGGAACGCTGTGTGGTGTGGCGTGGCTGGTGTGGCACAGAGCATTCGCACAGCTGATCGTGGGGTCCGGCGTCTGGTGTGTTTGTTCGGATAGCGTTGGCGTGTGTGATGGCATCGGTCACTGAACAATATGTGAACATCAGCCCGAGTGTGAATGAAGAAACATGTGATAGTGTTGGGGTCGTGGACGGTTTGGTAAGCAAGTCGTGGGCAAAACCTGTGTGCTGTTTCTGATGTTTTCGTGAAAACAATAATTAGTGGATGGTCAGCGTGGTTGTCTGGCCTGGGGTATTTTCTATGCTGTTGGAGAGTCCGTTTGAAGTTCGTTCAGGGGTTGGACATTGGCACTTGTTGTATACATTGTAATGATGATATGTGTCAAGTGCCCTATGACCCATGTAGGTGTGTTCTAGGGTACTGCCGGCTGCAGGGGACGGAGCTGGTGTCAGCGTGGACTTGCAGTGTGCTTGAGCGTCGACGAGGAGGGAGATGGTTGTGGCAATGTGTTATTGGTGTGGAAGGATTGATTAGAGTTGAAAGTTGTCGTTTTGTTATTGTCGGTGGAAATGTTCATGTCCAATTCGCAGGTCAATCAATGTGTGAATGTTAATCATGTGTACAGCAGTCTTAGGTCTGATTGGTAAGCAACTAGATAGGCTGTAAATTCTGTCTGTAATCTATAGCATTTAGTTCAGGTCTTGCGAACCAGACAATGTGAGGCTCCTCTTGCACGACGGATTACAGTTAAAAGTAACTTGTCCTACTTTCCTCACAGTATTTCGTTTCTAGTCCAGTTTCTCTCACATACTTTTTCACCGCACTAACGTAACCATTGTATGTTAAAAATCCGTATTGACCCTATATTTTCTCAACAAAGGATTGGAAACTCAAAATTCACAGTTCTCATCAGAAGATTCTGTAATGCAGAATACATCATTTTCAAAACCCAGTTCTTATAAACGGATGATCTGCCCCCATTTTTAAGTTGTGATTTACAGCCTAAGGTTTGAACGAATTCTTCCGCAGTTTTTAACACGCACATCTTGCTGTCTTCTGTAGCGTCGAATACATCTCTCCAGAACTTATTTAGTTCTCACTCTTGTGGCAGATAAAATAGCACTCGTTTGTTGATCATTTCTGCTTTTTCTACACGAAACAAGCACTTCTTCATCCTATGTTTACTCGATAAAAACTTACGAATCAAGTTACTTTAAAAGCATTTATATGGTTTCTTTATGTTGGTGTTCGATTCCTCTGTTCTTCCTTTTCACAGATGTTTTCCTGTAAATTCTGTCTCTTTTTTTAGCCCCAAACGAACTTAATATAAATTTCTGGGAATTTCATCAATTATATTAATCCGTGTGGGTGGCTTTGGTAATAACATCCACAGATGGGTTAGTAAGAAAGCTTCATAGATTTAAGCACTGTACTTGCCAAGAGGCGTTATGTCTTTTGAGCCGTTTTATACAGTGCTCTAATTTCTGCAAACTTTTCTTCAAGATTCATTAATTTCGCATTGTTTTAAGTCCCATGTAAACCAGTTCCAAGATTAATTTTGGAGGGTTCCATTTTATGTTCAATGTGGCCATATACTTAACAGGGGAATTTCGTGTTATACCTAGCCAAACTGCGTTTGTTTTTTCTTGCGTTTAGTATGATGAAGACATCTTCAAAAAATTCAATAATGCCAAATAGATTCTAACTGATATTCGCTTTCCCTCTAGCAATCGTTCAGTTATATCTGCGTACTTTGATATCTTGTTATCGTTATCGGTCCATTGGGGGGGGGGGGGAATTCCTTTTATATTTTAATAATGTCTTATCATATTTGCAAATCTCAACACACATAACAATATATATGGAGAGATTGGGTTGGTCACCTTGCCGGCATCTCTTCACTAGGGAACCACCCAGTCCCATTTCCCATGTTCACAGACCACAGTTGACTTAATATTTGTATAAAAAAGTTTGTATCCATTGACAGAAGCTTGGAACCAAAGCAAAAGGCATGTAATACCTTGAACATAAAATCATAATTACACTGTCAAATGCTTTTTCAAAATCCATGACTAAGAAGTAACTGGTTTTTTTTTTTATACAACATTTAAATTAAGTATGTCATCGATAAAGACGAATATTATCTCCCAAATGCTGTCAAATGCTGTTGGAATAAACCCAGTTGATCCTCATTGAGATAGTAATCGGTTAGTATACATGTGGATCCTATTTTGGACACAACATTCAAAAGCGAGATGGGTCTCCAGTTTTTTATCAAGTCTTTAGGTTTGTCGCCCTTTGGGATACATACAATAATACCTTCTTTTGTGTTGATGAGAATTCCTTTTATCATATCCATCATTGATCGCTCTCACAACATATGGACCAAGCTGCAGCCAGAAAAATTTGAAAAACTCTGCTGTGAAACCATCGCTCCCAGGACTTTTCATATTTGACATATTTTGAGAGCAACCACCGCTCTTCTGAAGTAATTTTCGTGTTCAGATGCGTATTGAAAGCAGGTGTTATATATTTCCTTCCGTTTTTTTTGCCCGGAACGGATCCACCAAATAACTTAATTTGTTGTATACTTTATAATTTTCCGTGTTAATGTCTATTGTGTCTGTCTTGTTTTCAGTTAACAAATTTTGTTTTTTTCAAGTTTTTTTGGTTTTTCGGGATTGCCTGTTGCCGATCTCACAGTGTGCCGTTGAGTATGGCTGTACAAAAAACGAATCATGCTCTGAATATGATGAAAGAATTTCTGTTGCGGAGCAGCTGCTGTTTCGGGTTAAATCTTTAACATTATAATTCTTATGTGTATTTTGCGTCAACTTTGCTTGTCAGAATGGCGATGTGTCCAAATGTTGGCGTGTTAGATATGAACGTTTTGTTTTAGTATGAGCTGTAAAATTACCATTGCAACTATGAACTCTCAGGGTTTGGCCAAACCACAAAAACAAGAGATGTGTTAACTATTTGAGAGAAAAGTCATAACTCTATATACTGTTGCAGGATACCCAATTCCGACCGAAATTAGAAAATTCTATCGTGCAAATGTTATAAGTTTTTTTGCATCTAATAATTCACATTCTCGTGGGGTGGGCGATGAGTATTGGAAAGAAATATCCGAAAGTCGAGCTGAAAAAGTCACTAATTGAGCTGTTCGAGTTTCGTAACTACCTTAGATGTTGAAACATAAACATAATAATAATCCGAAACGCAAGAAGCAAGTAAAAACTGGTGGATATCTTTAAACTTAACGACATCTGGCGTGATTTAATCCGGAATTACAATATACATTGGAGAAGAACAAAGCCGAGTCAACATAGTCGTTTAATTTCTATTCTTATTTCAGACTGCTCTGCAATTACGTTTTTAAGACTCTGATATCTAAACCAGGTTATCGAACAGACACTCCTTAATTTAACTGTAACTTAAACAAGGTAGAGAATACAAGAAATTTATTAGGAAATTCAATTCTCTTTATTAAAAGACACTAATTATATAAAAAAGTAAACCAGTAATCCAAATGGTTACCCAGGAATATGCACACTTCCCTATTGTCGTGTGGGTTGGCCCAAATTTCTAATCAGAAATTCACTTTGTTATATCTGATCAACTTTTTCTGGTTACATTGCTTTATGAAGATTAGAGGTAAAACCATTCATATGCAACGAAAAAACGAGAGATGCAGAAAAAAAAAAGATCTTGAAATAATATTCAGTTACTAAGATAAGACTATTATCCAAATGTCACGACCGTCCCCTGGAGTCTGCCCTACAGGTCGGCTAGATGGGAGTGAGGAGTGTCTGGAACTCAACACGCCCCACAAGAGAACCACCCCAAGATAATTACATACAACACCCCATTTAATTCACACCAACAGCACCACATAGTCACAAATAAGCCATTCCAACACACACAACATGCATCCATCACAATCAAGCATTTCAATTCAACGCTCACTACAGTACACACAATTAAGCATTTCCACACACACGACCTACCCATTGTCACAAACAAGCATTTCAACGCCACAATATAACTATAATCCTAAATAAGGCTTTCCAGCACACATCCCTTCGTGCTTCATGTGTTCCCCCACACCCCTGCTCTCCAAGTCCACTGTGAGCACCGAGTCCGCATCAATCCCCAAACCGTCAGTTTCTTGAAACGAAGTGGGTCTTTCAATGCCGACACCCAATTGACACACACCACCCGAATTGCTCACCACATAGCGAACCACACTGGTGACAAACGGCTTAGGTAGACCGAGGACCGCGAACAACGTCCCGTTGGACGAGGCGTTGTCGCTGAAGGTCCCGGACAGGGGTCGGAACCTCCAGCAAAGCCCATTGCTCCCTCAACCAGTGCGCGGCCCCAACAGCGAAAGCTTCGGGTGATCCCTCCGGTAAAGAGGAACCGGAAGGAACTGGGAAGGAAAGAAGAAAGGTACTGAACCCCGCTGTCGTACAGTCTGGCATATGCTGTCAAATCCTAACAGCCCCTCGCATGATGCGAGGGAGGTTTCTGAGTACATCACCTCACCAAACACACACAGACCTGAGCTATAACACATAAAACAAACCAACTGAGTAACATTCGCTAAAGGTCTCCTCACACGAAGCAGGTAAGATGTTACATTCACAGGCTAAACACATGAATATAAAATTATGTCCTTCTTCCTTCCTCACTCACGTTCAACATTTTCCTTTCTTAGGAACGAACTAATACAGCAACCATTGCATTAACTACCGCCACCACATTTTGCAATAAGTAAAATTAAAGTTACCCATGGCACAATTATCCCCACATTTTATAGCAACATTTCAAAATGACCCAATTTCCAACCACTCATCCATACGACTAATCATTCCTACGCATACCTCGCATACATAGAACTCGTTCCCTTGCACACCACAAACCGAGGTGGCGAAGAAATAAAGACCGTTGATTTGACAGGCATCGAGCGGACCCAGCGAGTCCCAACCCTAAATCACCAGCTCCCCCCATCCCCAAGCCGCCTACCTCATCACCAATGCATAAAAAATAATAAAGAGTTTGGATATAATTTGACTGGCCAGTTAAAGATTGAATTAACCAAAAAAAGTTGTCTCATAATATTTCTTTTATAATTTTGAAAACCATAAAAAGTGCGCAAAAGAAAAAATAAGCCGCTAAACAAAAAAAAACAACAACAAACAAACCACGAAACGATGCTTACCACTACCCGTGTTGACCCCAGTGCGGTCAAGCGACTCTCTACCCTCCTGTCCGACGAGAGGACAGCAGACAATCGGAAAAGAATACGTGATGTCCCTCCCCTACAGGCCGAAGGTAGAATGAAGGTACCGACCGTACTTCGACGAAGTGGTGTAGAACCAGCACCGTAAGCAGCGCCCCAGAGACATCTTCCGCTCGAGTAAGAGAAAACCTGCCTAAACGATGGCAGCCAACAAGCCCCCGCTAACGTCACATGAGAAACCTCACCTAAAGGAATAATGCACTTGCGGCAGTAAAAAACAGACAGCGGCCGATAGAGACAGCCAGTTTCAAGGCGAAGGTACCAGCCACCCACCCGTGACCTCAGATGAATTGCAACGCAGGTCGAATTAGAGAAGAGAGAAGAAAGTAAAACCTAACCTGAGCTAACGACATTAAGGTGCAACCGCACCACAACACCCACTAAGTACGGATACACACAACAGCAACGACATAAATAATGAAAATTCCTCCACCCTAGATGGTCAATCGTCAATAGGCCTCGTGACAAACTCGTGACAAACCCCCCTTCTAAAAGCATCTGTTTCTCTGATACAGTGCTCCTTTGAACTTGACGCAGTGCAAAATCACAACAATGGACCGTACCCACCACTCATGTACATCGACAGAGTACGTTAAACCCAATACAACCATTTCACGATAAATACACAGGATTACTTAATACTACATTTATCATAACACTAAGCAAACCTTTCCAACAATAAAAGTAAGTCAATCCGAACAGTAAGATTCACTACCGACAACGCACTATACCGTACCCAAACCAAAAGGGACATAACCCTGATGAGGGGAATGGTCCCTGACGATGTTCCCCATGGTGTGCTGACTACGGAGCTTCGGCTAATAGTCAGCATCCTAATGCGGAACCACTTGATATTGCGAAAAGAGAACGCATGACTCGGCAGTCCACTGCCTAACTCATGAGTCACGATGACTGCCGGATCCGTCCAGCACTGAGAGGATGATGATCGTCTCTCCATACAAACTTCCGCCGTACTTCTTCTTGGTAACGCCCTGGAACTCTTGCATAACCTGTGCAGTTGATTCTGTCCTGAGCTGAGAGAGATTGAACCCTACAAACATCCCTGCCACGAACTTCCTCGACGAGGAACATGGGATGTCCGGAACCACCGACGCGGCGGCACATCGCACTCTCCCAACGACTGGGGTGTTATCCCTACCGGGTGGCACCGAGTTCGTCGCACGTATGCCTTCAGAGTTTGGCATGAACAGGCGTTCCTTGCCTCGCACAGCAATCCTATAGTCCCAGTCACCCACATCCGACAGCAACCAACGTAAGGCCCTGCCAAGCAAGCTGCAACTTGTCTTCGTTTGTTGAAGGAGAAGCAACATCTCATCACCTGGCTCAAACCACCGTCAATCACTGCCCAGTCCGTACAGAGCCTTGTACTTGGTTTTTTGCCGACTGCAAGTGTTGCTGAGTCAGCTGGCCTGTGTCAGCATCTTGCTGCAGATCGTCCACAGATCGACTCTCCTCCTGACAAGCAGGTTCCAGTCGTCGTGATCCACATCTGCATCAGGACGTTGGGGGTCCTCTACCTGTTCTGCCTTACAGGAGTTTCGAACGGAAAAGCTCATGCTATTCCTGTGGAACCACCCTGTAGGCAACAGCTACGCAAGAATAAATCATCCCCTCACGAGGTTGCTCTGTACAAAGCACGCAAACATCTGCTTCAATGTCACCCATTAAAGCGCTCGACAAGGCCATTGGCTGCGGCATGATAGGGTACGTTGTCTCCTTGTAACCTTGACAAGTGTTCACTTCCTGCAATAGTTTCGGACAGAACGGGTTCCCCTGGTCCGAAGGATCTTCTAGGGCACGCCATGCGCGTCCAAATCTGCCAGAGAGCTTCAGCCAACAGTAGGGGCATCGACAGTCCCCTAAGCGAACAGCTTCTGGTTATCGAGTCGCAAGTTCCACCACTACAAAATGTAGCGTGGAACGCGATCGATGTGGATTATGGGTCCCACCAGTCGACCCCAGACTTTGCTAATGGCTCCCCAACCATTGTGTCACTGATCCCAGGGAACACGCCTCAAGCGCCCCTTAGCTGTCCGTTGGCAAGTATCGCAACTGCGGCAGTACTCCTAACCTGGGCCAAAAAGTCTTCCTTACTCGCTCGAGAGTCCACTTTGAGCCCATATGCCTGCCACGGTGAATCATGGGCCTGCCGGAGAACAGATTCTCTCAAGCTTTGGGGGACGACTAGCTGCTTGCCACCCTATCTGCCTTGATGAAACCCTATAAGAGATCCCCTTGTGAGCTTAAAGCTCAACCTTGTGTGTCGGGCCCGACTGAGCCGGGACGACCCCCCATTGTCCCGGCGTTGACATCCAAGTCCCTGGCCCTGAAGACGGAACCAAGGTATTCAGATCAGCCCTAGCCAGAACTCTCGTCAGAGAGTCGCTGAAGACGGACGCAATTCCTGCTCCATGCTTCTTGGCTTTGGCGCGCGTGTAACTCCCACACTCGCCTGTACGGCAGATCCGTAGACAAACAGACTGACTGCGTCCGTCTGCAAAGGTGATATTATTCCTATAAAGGAATACAGATGTGTTGCTCCACCGCGATTGCCCAACTTCGCCACAGAAGTAGGGTGAGATAGAATGTGTACAGATGACGGTGAGTAAAACTCAGCCTCCACCCCCACACATCATAACTGCGCCCCGCTGACCTCAGAGAAACCAAATCCTTATCGACAAAGAGCGTTGATGCACCGAATCCCTGATGGAGTCTACCAAGGAAGAACCAACAAATAAAGAAATAACTGGCTCGCTGAATCACCAGAACTGGATGACCCCACGTTAGCCAGGCAACGAGAACGCTGAAAGCTATCACCATTATTACCGCGGCTTAGGCAATCTTTCCTTATTTGGTCCTGGACGCCCACAAGAAAACACAGTCGGGTGCTGAGGTCCCCCGATGAACTGCCTGCCTTGCTCGACGCCCTAGCCGCGTCGGCGCCTATTGCCACTAAATCCCGTGGGGGTCTTCCTGTCCTATCTGGGCGAGCCATAAGCTCGAACTGCTTCAGCAAACAACCTCAGCGTATGAAGCGCTGCCGCGAATCCTGATGTTCTGTCCCGCCTCGCCTATGCGGATCCTCAACTACTGGGGACACAGGGTGGGTCAGCTGTTCGATGAGAATCAGATCCTCAGCTCTAGCTAGCCAACTGACGGCCAGTACCCTACGTTGCGCGCCGATCTCCAAACTGCAACGGAAGGTCTCATCGTATTCTTTTTCATGACCTGAATTTCCTCCCTGTACGTCTCAGTAGTAAGTGGAAACGCTTACGCAGAGCCAATCTGCATTTCTGCATAAGACGGCGCCCTCCTTTAGAGTTAGCACACACTCCCTTGCAGTACCTGACTAATCCAGTAAAAGGTGCTGCCTTCTTGTCCTCAGACAATTGGTATGAACTAGCAACCTGTCAAATGCTCGAAAGAACATATCAATTCCTCACTAGGTCTGAACGCTGGAATTATCTTTGGGTGGGCCTCTAACTAAATCACTTGCCTGTCAATCAACCCCCTGATTACAGATGCGGAGTCCGCGAAAGAAGTTGTTCCATCTCCCCTACGCAGGGCCTCCGATCCTACTAGTTCTTCCACGGAGGGCTTCCTGTCTGGCAGCAGCCTTCCTCCCTTACGCCGATCTTCCTGTCTGCACCTCCACCCTACGGCCGAGTTTCCTCCTCCCTACGCACGTAGCCTCTTCCTACGGAGAGCCGCCCTGTCAAGCAGTCCTCCTCTCTGCGCAGATCTAACTCTTCCCGACGAGGGCTGCATCCTCGTCGTCGCTGTGCTTCCAAAACATCAGGACGAGAAGCGATGTCCTGGCAGGAATTCACCACTCCCAACACGGTAGTAGACCCTTTGACCCGTCCCTTGGTCCGACTTTCCATGAGGAAAGTCCCCCCCAGGGGGGGGGGCATCTCCTTACGAGGTACATGGAGAAGAGGGGTTCGTTGCCTGCGCCTCAACAGAAGCCCACATAGTTGCTTCCGCTATACCTGACCTTCCGACGAAGTGCCAGTCGGGTCTCAGCAGAAGATCCCCTAGCGAAGAATTAAGTACTCGCTGACTAAGGCTACAGCACTGGAAGAAGTAGAAAGGCACTGTAGTCGAAGTGCTGTACTAATAGTAGGACTACATTTTGAAAACCCCTCTTCTTTGACGCACAGCTCGCCTACCACTCAGCACCGGACTTGCCATTAACAACTATATCCTAACGTTCTCAATCAGGGGAAAGACAATTCCACTTGAAAGAAACAAATACCGCTTGGAGATTCGCCGTCTCTTGGGTGACTACTAAACGCAAATAAAAAAAAACGGTCAACGTAACAAAGTCCAGGCTTGCCCCACTCTGGCAAACACTGCGCTCCACCACTCAGCATCATGCGTTGGGCTCACCGACAAAAATAAAATAAAAAAATATTATGTCCAGGCTGCTTCCCACTCTGGCAACAACCGCGCTCCATCAGGACGAGCAACATGCGGTTGGGCTCACCGACAAAAAAAAAAAAAATGACAGACGGAATCCGGAGAGAGGAAAAAGTGACACTAACTCCACCCACCTTAACTCAAAACCACCCGGAAACAAAACGGTTAACTACAAGACAGATATGACAGACTGAGTGGCAACAGAAAGGAAAGTCTACCGTGATCTGCGGAGCACCCGCGGAAGGATCTGGACCGGTCGATTCCCCTTTCGTCTCGACTCGACTCCCCATCACACCAGATGTTCCTTCAGGCCACCAAGACTCCTACACGCAGAGTCACCCAGCCAACCACCCCACAAACAAACAGACAAACTGACTAAATACTTACAAAACAACAAACTGACAGGTACTCCGCGAACGTGAAGAGCCAGTCAGAGCCTTCACATCCCGGACAGCCCCCAAGGTGTGGGGTGTTGAATGGGATGAAAATATATATAACAAATGTCCACGACCGCCCATGGAGGTCTGCCCTGACAGATCGGTCTAGATGATGGAGGAGGGACGATACTCTCACCCCCACAAGAGACCACACAAGAAAGATTCGATACAACAACCCCATTTATTCACACTAACACACACATATCCACAAATAAGCATTCCCAACACACACAACATGCACAATCACAATCACAAGCATTTCAACCTCACGACATACACACAATTAAGCATTTTCACACATACGACATACCCATATCCCACAAACAAGCATTTCAACGCACACATATAACATAATCATAAATAAGGATTTCCAGCAACACATTCCCTTCGTGCTTCATGTGTTCCCCCTCTACCCAGCCTCCCCAAAGTCCACTGTGAGCACCGAGTCCATCAGTGCCCCTAACCGGGTCGTTTCTTGAACGAAAGTGTCTTCATGCCGACACCATTGACACACACAGCACCCAGCTCGACACATAGCGAAACCACACTGGGACACGGGCTGTAGGAAGACCGAGGACCGCTGGAACACGTTCCCTGGGACGAGGCGTGTCGCTGGAAGGTCCCGGACAAGGGGTCGATCCTCCACAAAGCCATGTGCACCTCAAACAGGGCGCGGAGCCCCCAACAGCGCAAGCTCGGTGAGTCCCCCGGAAGGAGAGGAACACAAAGGAACTGGAAGAAAGAAGAAAGGGTACTGGAACCCCGCATCTGTACAGTCTGGGCATATGCCTGTCAAATCCTAACACCCCTCGCATGATGTCGAGGGAGTTTTCTGAGTACAATCACAGCACCCAACTCACACAGACTAGCATAACACAGTAAACAAACCAAACTGAGGAATGTATCGCTAAAGTCTCCTCACACGAAGCAGTATAGTGGTAGAGGTTACATTTCACAGGCACACACATGATTATAATATTATGTCTTCATCCTTCCCTCACTCACGTCCACGCATTTTCCTTTCTTAGACCTGAACTAAACACAACCATTGCTTTATGACCGCCACCAACAATTTGCAAATAATAATACTTTAATGGCACAATTTATCCCCAACATTTATAGCAACATTTCAAATGACCCAATTTTCAATCACGCATCCAAACGACTAATCATGCATACGCAACGCTCGCAAACATAGAAACTCATTCCCCCCTTGCACACACAAACAGACCGTGGCCGAAGAATAAGAGACCGGTTGATTGAGAACAGGGCGGACACGAGACCAAGCCGAGTTCTCCAACCCTAAATCACTCACTCTCCCCCATCCCCACCGTCTACTCGCATCACCAGAAGCATACATATGAATAAAGAATTTGATATAATTTTGACTGGCCAGTTAAAGATTAATTAACCAGAAAAAAATGTCTCAAGCAATAGTCTTTTAGATTTTTGAAAACCAAAAAAATTGCCAAAAGAAAAAATTACCGGCTAACAAAAAAAACTACAACAAACACACCACGAAACTGAGCTTACCACACCCGTGTTGACCCCCAGTGCGCAACGACTCTCTCCCTCTGTCCCGGTCGAGAGACCAGCAGAGCAGTTGCGGAAAAGAGATGACGTGGATGTCCCTCCCCTACAGCCGACTGTAGGAATGAAGTACCGACCGTACTTTCGACGAAGTGGGTAGAACCAGAACCGAGCAGGCGCTCCCAAGACAATCTTCCGCTCGAGTGAAGAGAAAACCTGCCTAATCGATGGCAGCCAACATCCACCTACTCACAGTGAAATTCTCACGCCCTAAAGGATAAGGCACGTGCGGCAGGTAAAAAGACAGACGAACCCATAAGACCAGCCTTTCAAGCGAAAGTACCAGCCACCCGTAACTTGAGATGAATTGCACGGCAGTGGAATTAGAGAGAGAGAGAGAAAAGTAAACCTAACCTGAGCTGAACGACATTAAGGTTCAACCGCACCTCAAGCCAACTAAGGGACGGTACCCGACAACCAGCAACGACAATAAATAAATGAATAATTCCTCCACCCAGATAGATTGGTCAATATCTCATAGGCCTCGTGACAACTCGAGACACAGAAACAAGAAAGATTTGAGCATGAAAAAGCAGACAAATTTAATTAGTCCTGAGGAAAAGATAATGGGAGGGTGTGCTGTTGCGTTCTAGGCGAGATGTCGCCAGAGCAGGGAAAAATAACATATTATTTGTCGACGTGAAAAACGTACTAACTATGTAATAAGAATATAATTAAACAACGATGATGATGTATCTACTTTAAATGATAACGATGAAATTGCTCAGAAGTTTATAACTTTTACAGAAAATTGTATTCTAAAAAAGATGTAGAGCCCTTGGAAAAAAATGATTTATAAAAGACTTGCCAACGTTACTGAGAGAACGTCTTGGATTAAAACACAACTTTCTTCATCGTCCCAGGCCGTTGCCATGTCTAGAACAACGCTCGTCGATAAAATGTTATCCGCGAATTGTCCATCGGATGATATTTTCAGATAGGGGCGGGCATCTATCATAGAATGGAGTCATTAAAAGGATTTCGATTGGGAAGTCCGAATTTCAAAATATGACAATTTAGATCAGAACTCCGACAATCACCAAAGGAGGCGACTTGTCAAGGACAGGATCCGTCATCATTTTCGTATGATCGCAAGCTTGTACAGTAGAAAAGATCATAGTATGAGCGATATACGATATGATAGCTTATGACTTTACTTTCAATGTGCATTCATGGATGTCTTTGGATTCTCTCATACTTATGTGCGAAATCAAAATTTTCATTTGGTGTTGGGGTTTGTTGCTGTCGGGCATTTAAAATTGGCGCCAAGATAATTTTGTCCGAAATAACAGTTTTTAAGAAAATATGGCTTCTCAGTCCAACACGAATGTAAGAATAAATACATTAATTTTTGTGTCTTCACGAACGTATATACACAAACAATGTAGGTTCTGAGGTTATGCATGATTTCAAGAATTTATACAATAAAAATGAATTTCAAAATACCAAGGAGGTAAGGGGAAGATAACACATGAACAAAATATCTCGTTTATGACAGGTGACAAGAAATATACACTGGGACACCCGGCTACACATACAAAGAAATTTCATTATCCCTAGAGCCGTCTGAGCGGAGAACTTTGTGTTTAAAATTTGATAGAAAACTCAACTTCATTATCGTCACATGAAACCGTTGCCATGTGCTTTGAACAATCTTCGATAAAATATTTTTCTGTTGAAAGGTCATCGGATGAAAAATTTTTATATATTTTTCGGGTCTCCAGCATAGAAATGGAGTTATAAAAATGAAGAGCGATTGGGAAGTCCGAATTTCATAAAACGACAATTAAGATCAAACTCCGTCATCAACAAAAAGGCGACTTGTCAAGGGACCCGCGCCGTCATTATTTTCGTTATCACAAGTCTTGTACAGAAAAGATCATAGGTATGGCGAAATACGAAATGAGAGCATAGGTCTTTACTTTCAATGCGCATTCATGATTCTTTGGAATCTCTCTTACTTTTTGTGAAATAAAGAATTATTTTACGGTTTGTCAGACAATTCAAAAGGCGCCAAAGATTATTTTGTCAAAATATACACAGTTTTAGGGAAAAATATGGGCTTCTCAGTCCACACGATTGCGCATGAAATAGTAATACATTTAATTTTGTGACTTCACAACGTATACACAACAGTAGGGTTCTGAGGTATTCATGATTTACAGTATTTATAACAATAAAATGAGATTCAAACCAAGGAGTTTTACGATGGGTGACCAAAAAATATCACAACTGTTAGCACCTGGCGACACCCCCCCCCTACTCTGTTACAACCAGCGTCCTCCCTGACACAAAAATGACATAAAAAATGACATTATCAGTGGGGTATAACAATTAATCAAGGGGAAAAATGGAGCTTTAGCCATCAAGTCTTAGGGGCATGGCTACTACTACTCCCAAAACAAAACACGTAACACAATGAAGTATCCAAACATCAAAGTGTCAAAACATCTTGTCCTCTCATTGTTTTGCTGTTTTAAGCAAAGTTTTTCTGGAAAGTCATGGATTTGCATCAACGAAATAGGCCAATCGACTGGAGTTACATGTATTTTATACAAAATTCAAAAAGTCAAATACAAAAATGACTACAAGGTATTTGTTGAAAATCCAAAACATTGGGTAGGCACCAAATGTCAACAGTGGACTTATTTGAATAAAATTCCAAATGTAAGATACCAAAATGACTTAGCAAGGATTATTATTTTAAACATTCCAAGGAAGGCAGACTCAAAAAATACTGCGAAGGATTCCTTAATCCAAAGTATTGGTACCAAATGACAATAATGGACTTGGTATTTACAAAATTCCATTAAGTCAAATACAAAATGCAAAAATGAAATATGCTATAAAATCCATAGCGTTAAGTCCCCAGAAGATACGATTTTGGTTGGGTTGTCGTTCTGAAACAAAATTCCCAAAAGTAGTCCACACACATCCTAGTTTTCTTTACCATACTGTTTGGCTTTTGAAAAGCTAGGGCATACATCATTATCCAACATGAAGAACAATCAACATATACGACTTATGCCACAACAATAAAGACAACATTTGAACAAATATATTGTTTAACGGAACAGTCCCGCACACCGCTTCCCAACAAAGTATTCAATCATATATCAGTCTTGGATATAATTATGTAGTCCCATTGCAACATCCACTAGGTTATTTAAGCAAAAACCTCCTGATCACCCACATGCGGTCACTATCATAAACCTTTTTAACCTGTTTCACTGCCAGACAGGTTAGTTCGTCGTGGGGCTGGCACGGTGGATTGACAGCATTTACCAGAGGCGGCAAACACGAGTGGCCACAGGGTGGCCAGCAATTCTGGCTTGGGCGGGGGAACATCGTCGGCAGTCGAGTCTGATGGTGGATCCAGCTTCCGTCCGCTCCTGGTCTCTTCCCAGTCAGGTGCTTGGATGATGCAGGTCGGTTCTGCTGACATGCAGTGGAGTTGCCCGACAGGGCCAGGCCTGTTGTCCTGAGGCCACAGCAGCCTGTGGGGCCTGGGTTTTGAAGGGCATGCTGGTGAGAGCACTGGCAATCTGGTGAGACCTTTTCGCAGGTCGCGATTAGCTAGGTGCTGCTCCCATATCCCGGTACACACCGGGGCCCGTACACTAGGGGTCGCAATACCTCTGCGGCATGCTGTAGCCCTGGTGACCCCCACGCGTTGTGGCCAATGACAGCACCTTGGGGCGGAGCAATCCAGGAAGGAGCAGCTGCTCACAACGCCCCAAGGTTTTAGGCGTCCACCATGGTACGCTGATACAGCACCCCTGTCGATAGGTGAGTCGGCTGTGCTTGCTTAACGATGGCCGTAGCTCCCTGTTCTGTGCCACAGCATGCTTCCTCTTGGCCAGTAGGACAGAATTGGTGCAATGGTCGAGTCACTCCTGCTGAAGTCGGCCATCTCTCCTTGTACAGGCCGAGGCAAAATGACTCTGGCCGGTTGCCTGGGTGCTGTGCCTGGGCCATGTCCATGTCAGCAGTCTGGCTCTGACAGTGGCAGAGGACTGGGGTTTGTCCTGAGCTTTCAGCATTGTCTGCCATCTTCCATCGCCTTCCATCTGGCCGTGTCCTGACCTGTGGTTCCATCACACACTGCGGAAGTGCAGTGTGGCCCGGCAGGTGGTGGCTGCTGCAGTCCTCCCGCAAGCTACGACTGTGGCCCTGAGTGCCTCTCGCTGAGTTGAAGTGAGGCACAGTAGCAGTGCCAGCTGTGTGGAGAATGTCGCCGTCGGCACTGCAGTCCTGCATACCTCCTTGGAGCTTCCTTCCTTGCCTCTTCAAAGTTGTATAGGATGGTTCCAGATGAAATACCGACATCCTTGCTAGTGCGCTGGTTGCAACCACGAGTGAAGGTGTCCCGGAAGGAAGGTGGTATCAGTCCATACCCAGCCTGGTTGACTTTTCCACCAAGGTACGGGAGATGGGAGTCCTACTCCCATATGGACTTGTCCTAATCCTGCTGCCTGTGAAGAACGCTGTGGCCAGGGTGACCACGCTCATACGCTGCTCTCCCCCCAGTTCTCCTCCGAGATGTTAAAGATCTTGGCTGGGGATCCACATCGTCGCTGCAGCCTGATCACCTCCTTAGCAAGCTCGGGCCATCTAGGGCGGGCAATCAGCCAAGGTGGCTGTCCAGGGGCTGCGCTTGCCTCCCGGATGAAGTTTGTCCACTTCCTGCTGCCTCGTTGCCCGTGAATTGGGAATCTGATGTCAGAGGGTGCAGAGGTAATGGCTGTTGCTGGCCCCATGGTGTCCACTTCTCGGGCTTGGGGCGGCGGCGTGGGTCCCTTCAATCTCCGAGCACCTGCCTCGCAGCGCCAGTTGTGATGGTGTGGAGGGTTAGGGTTGTCAGGTGAAGACAGGCAGATGTGATATGTGCAGGACCAAAGTACAGCAGCCGTCAAGAAGATCACAGAGATGACTTGGGGATTTGTTTTCTCCTTTTATTTTCCTTCCATATCCAATCTCAAACCAGGAACACAGCCCTGGGAGCACTTCTGTCTTCTCTCAGCAACTCAGCTCAATGAGCACTCTCTTCCTCTCGGCATCTCCTGGGCACCACGCGGTGACACTCTGGGGAACACTCTAGGCAACATGCTCGCAATCACCCGCGCCCAAATATAGACAGCTTGACTGGAACCGCAAAGAAGCAATGCAAGCGCCGCACTCAAAGGAGCCTCGAGACAGCAATATGACAAAAGTATGCTGATCTGTTGCAGTTTCTGCTTTGTCTAGAAGGCCGCCGTATCTTCAAGTATCCAACATATTTTTATGAAAAACATCGATGAAAACCTCAGAACCCAAGGAATAAAATGTAGTAAGTCGTATATGACAATTCAGGACTGTGTTTAATTTATTGGTGATTAAAGTCCGGAATGAACCTACATCTAATGAGTTTAACATCATATTTCCTCAATTTCGATGAAAACTAACCAATAGCGATGAAATAATTTTGTAATGAATAAATAGCCTGGCATTTGGCTCTTAATTATACCAATAAATATCATATTCTAGAATGCCGTCAGAGCGGATGAACTTCTTCAAAACGTGCGAGTTTATCAAACGCGTTTTACAAAACACTGCAGGACGCAACACCACTGGACAAAAAAACACACGCTACGAGGACCAACAAACATACTGCACACGCCGGACAAAAGCCCTCTAGACAAACGATTCACCCTTTAAGGACGAAAAACCACTGACAAAACAAGCCTTTGTGCGCACCATTCAGGTCCCCAAACCCCCTGACAAAACACTACCCATGCAGGAGAAATCCAAATACCACTCATGAAGGACAACAAATCCACTAGACAAATACACGTCTTTGTGCAACTTATTATGGACAGGAGACAACCGGCAAAACACTGCTGAACGCGATTGTGAATTATTATTTCAATAAACGTGTGGAGTATATCAAAACGCGTTGGTCTTGGTCCACACGCCTTTAAAATAAAACCACAACCTTGAAATAATTCACTCAGTCGTTGAGTACACCATTGCAGGACAAAAACCCACTGGACGATACACAACTCATACGGGATCAAACAGCACTGTGACAAAATACCACCTATGACACTGAGGACAAAAACCTACTGGACAAAACACTAACCCCGCAGAACTAAAGCCCAAGGCCCACTAGACAAAAGACCACCCCTAAAGGAAAAGAATACCACTGACAATACAAGTGTTGTGCATAGACCCATTCAGGACAACGTCACTTGACAAAACACTACCCTGCAGGACAAAAGCCCACTACACAAAATTACCCCCATAATGGACAAAAATCCAGTCGACAAAACAAGTCTTTGTGCCGGCTTATTAAGGACGAAAAAACAACACTGGACAAAACAAACCTTTGTTCGCACCCATTAACGGAACCTGACAAAACACTGCAGAACAAAAGCCCACTACACAAAATACCACCCATGAAGGACAAAAACCCACTAACAAAAACAATCTTTGTGCAGACTTAATCAGGATGAGGAGGAGACAGCCAGACTAACACTACCGACACGATTTGAATATTTATTCCAAACCGTGTCGAGTTTTCATTCAAACCGGTTAATTTGGGTCGAGACGTTTTGACATAACACGGATTTCAAATAAATCTTTTCAAAAACGTGTCGAGTGTCTTTCAAAACCGTGGGGTGTGTGTTCGTCACGTTTTAAAAATAACAACCGCAATGTTGAAATGAATTCATCAGCTTTTGAGTACAACATCAGGTCGAAACACCACTGGACAAAATACCACCTACGAGGACAAAAACCTACTGCACAAAACACTACCCATGCGGGACAAAGCCCACTAGACAAAGATCACGCAAAAACGAAAAAACGACGAAAAAAACACTGGACAAAACAAGCCTTTGTGCGCACCCATTCACGACCAAACCCACCTGACAAAACACTATCCATGCAGGACAAAAGCCGAGTCCAGTTTATTTCAAAACGCGTTGTTGTGTGTCCACACGTTTTAAAATCAAACCGCATTTTGAAATAAATTCACCAAAGTCTTTGAGTACAACCATTCAGGACAATTCACTACCCATACTGGACAAACCCACTGGACCAAATACTACCTATGAGGACAAAAACCAATTGGACAACACACTACATACGGAGGGCCAAAAAAAGCCCTCTAGACAAAAGACCACACCTAAAGGATAAAAAAAATACCACAGGACAAAAGAATTGTTTGTGCACACCCATCCAGGACACCAGACAAAACACTACCGACACGATTTGAAATCATTATTTGAAAACGTGTCGAGTTTATTTCAAATCGTGTTAGTGTGTGACGACACGTTATGAAATAATGACGCCATTTGAAATAATTATTTGAAAACGTGTCGAGTTTATTTCAAAACGCGTTGGTGTGTGTCGACACATTTGAAATAAAACCGCAAAATGAAATACATTCACCAAAGTTTGCGAGTACAACCATTTAGGTCAAAAAACCCACTGGACAATTCACTACCTATACTGGACAAAACACCACCTACGAGGAAAAAAACCTACTAGACAAAACACTTACCATGCAGGACAAAGAACACTAAAGAAAAGACCGTCCCTAATGGACAAAAAATACCACTGGACAAAATAAGCGTTTGTGCACACCCATTCAGGACAAAACCTGTATCTTGAGTAAGCCGACTAGTAAATGCATGACCGAAAAGAGTACCAGCAAAGCAACATCAAATAAGTACTTGTGGTAATGTTTTGTATTAAAACGTCACTGCCCTATGTAACTACTTCTTTGTGTGCATTCAGTTTTTACCTTGTGATTTGTTGCATGCTACGATCAAGGCTCTTTTGATTGATTTGTAGAACTTGAATTACCCCTGGTTTGAAAGATGCACGCCGTCACTCAGGAACAAGTGTCTTTTGGATCTTCTGAGATAAAAATATTTGTGGTGGTTCCATGATGTGATGTATGGGTTTCCTTCAAATACCGCGTGTTGCTGGTGGAGTACTTCAGGATCAGGATCGGGGGCGTTGTATCAAACACAACTTAGCCTATTTAGGCTTTTTAACGCCCTTTCTGTATGTATATATCCTTTTTTGTTTTTGTTTTGTTTTCGTGACCGTTGGTCCAGTCATAGGCTAGCTCAGTCCTATTATCCATCAAATTCATATATAATTTTTGTTGATAATTCATGTTTATCTATGAGCTTCTTAAAAACATTAATACTAGGTGCACATTTGATGTTAACTGTTAGTTCATTCCAAAAATTGGTTACTCTATTAGTAAAAGTAAATTTTCTCAAATTAGTTCTGGAATATTGTTTAAATATCTTATCTTCACTGTTCCTTGTAACATTCTTCTGCGGAGTACAAAGAAAAACATGCTTTATCAACATCATCAATTCCATGAAATATCTTGTATGCTTGAATCAAGTCTCCTCTTATTCTTCTTGCCTTAAGTGTTGGAAGTTGTAGAAATTTTAATCTTTCCTGATATGAGTAATCTTTTATATCATGAATCATCCTGGTTGCTCTTCTTTGTACCTGTTCTAAAGCTTCTGATTGTCTCTTTAACATTGGATACCATACAGTGTTGCCATATTCAAGAACAGGTCTAAGTATTGTCTTATATAATTGCAAAAAAGTGTCCTTTTCTGTAAATGCAAAAGTTCTTTTTATTATTCCAATCATTCTGTTCGCCTTATTGATACTATTTACAATATGTTTGTCAAATAGCAAATATTTGTCAAAAGTCACACCTAGATCTTCCTCTTCCTCACATTTAGATACTTTATTTCCTTATCCCCAATTTTCATTATATGCTCCTTTTGTTTTACCAATATGAAGCACTTTACATTTTTCTTGTTGCGCCCATGTGTTGAATTCTGTTTCTTCTTGCTTTGATAAAAACCACCATTTCCCGGATCGTTCAGCTTTCAATCTTGGCGGAATGATTTTTACGCATGCCTGGCCTGCTTTAAGAATTTTGTCTTCCCGGGAAAATACCGGAATAATCGCACTCCGCCACAAATTCCTTTATGTCCCATAAGAACTTTTGTGCACTCCCATTCAGGACTAAACAAACTGAACAAAACACTACCCATGCAGGTGAAAAGCCCACTACCCACAAAATACTACACAAGAAGGACACTAGACTACTGAGGCGATTTGAAATAATTATTTCAAAACGCATTAATGTGTTTGTCGACACGTTTTGAAATATAACTGCAAATTCGAATAAATTCACCAAAGTCTGCGAGTACAACCATTTAGGACAAAACCCCACTGGACAATTCACTACCCATGCAGGACAAAAGCCCACTACCCACAAAATACTACACAAGAAGGACACTAGACTACTGAGGCGATTTGAAATAATTATTTCAAAACGTGTTGTATTTATTTCAAAACGCATTGGTGTGTTTGTCGACACGTTTTGAAATATAACTGCAAATTCGAATAAATTCACCAAAGTCTTTGAGTACAACCATTCAGGACAAAAACCCACTGGACAATTCACTACCAATACGGAATAAAACAGCACTAAACAAATTACCACCTATGAGCTCTGAGGACAAAAACCTACTGGACATAACACTACCCACGCAGGACAAAAGCCCATTAGACATAAGACCACACCTAAGGGGAAAAAAAAACAAAAAAACAACTGCACAATACTAGTGTTTGTGCACACCCATCTTGGACTAAAGTCACTTGACAAAACACTACCCTTGCAGGACAAAAGCCCACTCCACAAAATACAACCCATGAAGGGCAAAAATCCAGTAGACAAAAATCTTTGTGCAGACTTATTAAGAACAAAAAAAGCAATGGACAAAACAAGCCTTTGTGCGCACCCATCACGACCAAACCTACCTGACAAAATACTACCCATGCAGGACAAAAAGCCGAGTCCAGTTTAATTCCAAACGCGTTGTGTGTCGACACGTTTTAAAATCAAACCGCATTTTGAAATAAATTCACCAAAGTCTTTGAGTGCAACCATTTAGGACAATTCACTAAATATCCGGGACAAAACCCACTGGACGAAATACTAACTATGAGGACAAAAACCAATTGGACAACACACTACGTACGCAGGTTAAAATCCCTCTAGACAAAAGATCACCCCTAAAGGATGCAAAAATACCTCAGGACAAAACAAGTGTTTGTGCACACCATTCAGGACACCAGACAAAACAAAACCGACACAATTTGAAATAATTATTTGAAAACGTGTCGAGTTTATTTCAAAATCGTGTTAATGACGCCATTTGAAATAATTGTTTGAAAACGTATCGAGTTTATTTCAAAACGCTTTGCAGACGTTTTTAAATAAAACCTCAATTTGAAATAAATTCACCAAAGTCTTTGAGTACAGACATTTAGGACAAAAACCCACTGGACAATTCACTACCCATTCTGGACAAAACACCACCTACGAGGAGAAAAACCTACTAGACAAAATACCTACCACGCAGGACAAAGTCCACTAAAGAAATACCACCTCTAAAGGACAAAAAAATACCACTGGACAAAACAAGCGTTTGTGCACACACCCATTCAGAACAAACCCGTCTGGACGAAATACTACCTATGAGGACAAAAACCAATTCGTCAACACTACGCACGCATGGCAAAAAACCCTCTAGACAAAAGACTACCCCAAAGGATAAAAAAAATACCACAAGACAAAACAGTGTTGGTGCACACCCATTCAGGACACCAGACAAAACACTACCGACGCGATTTGAAAACATTACTTAAAAACGTCGAGTTTATTTGTGATCGCGTTAGTATGTGGCAACACGTTTTGAAATAAAACCGCAATCTGAAATAAATTCACCAAAGTCTTCAGAACAAAAACTAACTGGACAATACACTAAACATGCAGGACAAAACACCCTGATCAAAATACCACCTTTGAGGAGAAAAACCTACTGGTCAAAACACTTCCCACGCAGGGCAACAGCACATTAGTCAAAAGACAACACCTAAAGGGAAAAAAAAACCACTGGACAAAACAATCGGTTTCTGCACACCCTTTCAGGAAAAAACCCACTTGGCAAAACACTACCCTTGCAGAACAAAAGCCCACAAAATACCACCCATGAAGGACAAAAACCCACCAGAAAAAAACAAGTCTTTGTGAAGACATATTCAGGAGGAAAACTGCCGACACGATTTGAAATAATTATTTCAAAACGTGTCAAGTTTACTTCAAAACGCGTTAATGTGTGTGTCAACACGTTTTGACGTAACGACACGATTTGAAATAATTCTTTCCAAACGTGTCGAGTTTTGTTTCAAAACACGTTGCTGTGTGTCGACACGTTTTAAAAATAAAACCGCAATTTGAAATGACTTAATCAAAGTCTTTGAGTACAACCATTCCGGACGAAACACCACTGGACAAAATACCACATACGAGGACAAAAACCTACTACACAAAACACTATCCACGCGGGACAAAAGCCCACTAGACAAAAGATCACTCTTAAAGGACTAAAAAAACCACTGGACAAACAAGCCTTTGTGCATACCCATTCAGGTCCAAACCCACTAGACAAAACACTGCCCATGCCGGAGAAAAGCGCACAACACTAATACCACCCAAGAAGGACAAAATTCCACTAGACAAAACAAGTCTGGACGAGGAGACACCGGACAAAACACAACTGACGCGATTTAAAATTAATATTTCAATACGTGTAGAGATATTTCAAAGCGCGTTGGTCTGTGTCGACACGTTTTCAAATAAAACCACAATTTGAAATAAATTCACCAAAGTCTTGGAGTACAACCCTTCAGGACAAAAACCCACTGGACAATACACTACGAATACGGGATAAACAGCACTGGACAAAATAACCACCTATGAGCTCTGAGGACAAAAACCTACTGGACAAAACACTATCCACGCAGGACAAAAGCCCACTAGACAAAAGACCACTCCTAAAGTATTATACCACTGCACAATACAAGTATTTGTACACATCCATTCAGGACTAAAGTCACTTGACAAAAACTACCCTTGCAGGACAAAAGCCCACTACTCAAAATACCACCCATGAATGACAAAAATCCAGAAGACAAAACAAGTCCTTGCGCAGACTTTTTAAGGACGAAAAAAACTACTGGACAAAAACAAGCCTTTGTGCGCACCCATTCACGACCAAACCCACCTGACAAAACACTACCCATGCAGGACAAAAGCCGAGTCCAGTTTATTTCAAAACGCTTTGTTGTGTGTCGACACGTTTTAAAATCAAACCGCTGTTTGAGTACAACCATTTAGGACAAGCCGAGTCCAGTTTATTTCAAAACGCGTTGTTGTGTGTCGACACGTTTTAAAATCAAACCGCATTTTGAAATAAATTCACCAAAGTCTTTGAATTTAGGACAAAATCCACTGGACGAAATACTACCTATGAGGACAAAAACCAACTGGACAACACACTACGCTCGAAGGGCAAAAGCCCTCTAGACAAAAGATCAGGGCAAAAGCCTATGAGACAAAGACAACACCTAAAGAGAAAAAAAAAAACACTGGACAAAACAACTGTGCACACCCTTTCAGGACAAAACCCACATGACAAAACACTACCCTTGCACAAAAGCCCGCACTAGACAAAACAAGTCTTTGTGAGGACATATTCAGGACGAGGAGACACCAGAGAAGACACTACCAACACGATTTGAAATAATTATTTCAAAATGTGTCGAGTTCATTTCAAAAACGTGTTAATGTGTATGTCGACACGTTTTGACATAACGGCGCGATTTGAAATAATTCTTTCAAAACGTGTCGAGGTTCTTTCAAAACGTGTTGAGGTGTGTCGACACGTTTTAAAAATAAAAATGTAATTTGAAATAAATTCATCAAAGTCTTTGAGTACAACCATTCAGGCCGAAAAACCACTGGACAAAATACCACCTACGAGGACAAAAACCTACTGCACAAAACACTACCGACGCAGGACAAAAGCCCACTAGACATAAGACCACCCCTAAAGGAAAAAAAATACCACTGCACAATACAAGTGTTTGTGCACACCCATTCAGGACTAAAGTCACTTGACAAAACAGTACCCTTGCAGGACAAACGGCCACTACACAAAATACCACCCATGAAGGACAAAACAGGTCTTTGTGCAGACTTATTAAGGACGAAAAAACCACTGGATAAAACAAGCCTTTGTGCGCACCCATTCACGACTAAACCCACCTGACATGCAGGACAAAAGCCGAGTCCAGCTTATTTCAAAACGCGTTATTATGTGTCTCTGTCTCACTCTCACTCTCTCCCTTGACCGGATGGTCGTGGGGGAGACATGATGGACGTCTTGCGGGCCAGAGAGCGCCAGCCAAGTCTGTTTTCTGCCGCTCTGATCAGGGAGGGGCTGTCTATTCGGGTCCACTCTTTGATGTTGTCCATCCAGTTCTTTGCTGGTCGTCACGTCTGCGGCCACCTTCCAATGTTCCTTGCAGCACTGTCTTGGGTATGGCTGTTGTGGCGAGTGACGTGACCAAACCATGTCAACTTCCTCCTTTTCACAAGCGCTAGGAGGGGTTCCTGCGGGCCTGCCCATGATGTTATTTGGGCACGAACGAAGTCGTTGGTCTTGTGGTCTTTCCAGGAGATCCCTAGCATGCGTCTGTAGCACTTGGTCTCAAACGTTATTATTTATTATGTGTCTACACGTTTTAAAATCAAACTGCTTTTTGAAATAAATTCACCAAAGTCTACAATCATTCGGGACAAAAACACACTGGACAAAACGCTATGCATACAAGACAAAACACCACTGGACAAAATACCATTTATGAGGACAGAAGCCTACTGCACTATTCACGCAGAACAAAAGCCCATTTGACTTAAAAGACACACTTACAGGACAAAAAACCACTGGACACAAACAAGCCTTTGTGCACACCCATTTAGGACTAAACACACTGAACAAAACACTACCCAATGCAGAACAAAAGCCCACTTCACACAAAATACTACCCATGAAGGACAACTAGACTACTGAGGCGATTTGAAATAATTATTTCAAAATGTGTCAAACGCGTTGGTGTGTTTGTCGACACGTTTTGAAATAAAACCGCAAATTCAAATAAATTCACCAAAGTCTGCGAGTACAACCATTTAGGACAAAAACCCACTGGACAATTCACTACCCATACTGGACAAAACACCACCTACGAGGACAAAAACCTACTAGACAAAACACTTACCACGCAGGACAAAGTACACTAAAGAAAATACCAACCCTAAAGGACAAAAAATGCCACTGGACAAAACAAGTGTTTGTGCACACCCATTCAGGACAAACCCCACTGGACGAAATACTACCTATGAGGACAAAAAACCAATTCGTCACTTCCTCCGCCTCCCCCCCCCCCTCTCTCTCTCTCTCTCTCCTCTCTCTCTCTTCTCTCTCTCTCTCTTCTCTCTCTCTCTCTCTCTCAGTCACTGTTCTTAGTTCATGGTCACATCGGTGGTAGGTGGGGTAGGTAATGATGGTACTGCGTGTGTTGTATGTGTAAGCTTTGGGGTGAGGGGATATAATGGTGGCAAAGGTTGGACTGTTAATACCATACTCAGTCCAACAATAACTCCTGTTCATCTCTCTCCCTCTGTGTGCGTGTACTTTCTCTCTCTCTCTCTCTCTCTCTCTCTCTCTCTCTCTCTCTCTACTCTCTCTCTCTCCTCACACACACACACACACACATCACACACACACACACACACACACACACACACACACACACACACAAGCTTACAGAGCGAGCGAGTATTCGGCCAATGTACGCAGCTGGTGAAGGGATATGCTCTCTCCTCTCTCTCTCTCTCTCTCTCTCTCTCTCTCTCTCTCTCTCTCTCTCTCTCTCTCCACACACACACACACACACACACAACACACACACACACCCACACACACACACACACACACACCCCACACACACACACACACACACCACACACAACACACACAACACACGCTTACAGAGCGAGCGAGTAAGAGAGAGAGAGAGAGGAGAGAGAGAGGAGGAGAGAGAGAGAGAGAGAGAGAGAGAGAGAGAGAGGGGGAGAGAGAGGAGAGAGAGAGAGAGAGAGAGAGGAGAGAGAGAGAGAGAGAGAGAGAGAGAGAGAGGAGAGAGAGAGAGAGCATATCCCTTCACCAGCAGACCCGCTGCGTACATTGCCGAATGTGTTTACACTTCACTTCACACACAGCAGGAGTTGGTCACTTTGCGCGTCGCACACAGTTCCCTCCCATTTCTCTCTAGTCGCGCACAACCGGGTGGCTAATAGTGGAGTCCAGAAATGTAAATAAGTCTCAAACATGGGATTAATTGCAAAAGTTTAATTTCATGTTCAATAGTTTGAGTACTAGCACTGAAACAACATATGAAAAAAGTACATAGATAGGAATATCGGAAGGGGGTCTAATAAACGAAATGACGTCATCAGAATAGAACGAAACACTAACATTTCTTATATTAATGCAAATACAATCATGTAGCATGTCGTTCGAAAGGTCTTGACTAGATACATTCCAATTCATTAAGCAAATGAAGATATTTACAATAGTGTGATAAAAAAAAGATAGATGTGTTGTCCCGGTATGTTTTTGAGGGTGGAGCCATTGCGCCCTTGACATCGCTCTTGGAAGCACTATTATCCAACATAATTCAGCGTGTAATTACCTAACTAAAGCTTGTGAATATCGAAATAGAGTTCCTTTGTCCATATCAAACTATGTAATTACATAGATATGTCAAAGGGCCACGAACAGGCCTTCTTCTCGCGGAATCACGAATGTCACTATCAGCAACATGTTGAGAACATTCCAGTCCATGTTTTCTGCATGTACAACGCTTTGACTGACAATCTGTCTTGCAGTTGCACCGGATCATTTTTAGCAGAAGTTCTGGAGCAGGGGGATCAGTTGTACACGGATCCATTCTGCAGATGACAAGCGCCATCCCCACAACTCAGGCTGGAGGTCGCAGCTACTGCAACAACAACACAAGCAAAATCAGTGTCTTCTCCAGTGACAACTGTAGTTTTGTGACCGCACTGGAAACTGCATTACTGACGATGAGTGTATCTGCATCCCCTTTTGCATGCAGAACTTGACACCCGATCCTTCGTAACATTTCGCCAAGATACTGTACAAATGCATGCTTGTTCTGGAAATTGGCTAGAAATGTTCCTTCCTGCCATTGCAAACCATTTCTGGAGTGAACCTGATGGTCGGCCCCACCACCCCACATGAACGCCGGAAATGAGTGGCATCTTTGGTCGATGGCCCCGTGTTGTAGCCATCAAAGACAACTAGAGGCGTGTTGTATTTCTTCTTGACATAGTCTGCGTTTATTCCTTCAAAGGTGTTACTCCTTCTCCATGGGATTTTCTGCAGAAGACAGCCGCCATCAAGAATGTACTGTGCATCCCTGGTCTCAATAGTGGGCTGCTCAGCCACCTGGAATGCTGCTGACACAAGAGCATCAGCAAAACTTGCTTTGCTGGATTCTCTCAGCAACCTGATGGCTCAAATAAAGAGGCTGGAGGGCAGCTGAGTTCACACTCAAAGACTAAAGGTAAGTCCAGTTCATCTGACAGTCCATTTGCAACTGTTACTAGACGTTGAAACAGGAGTTGTGGATCCACCTGAAGAACTTCGCCATCTATTTTGCAGAAGTCTTGAGACCCATGGTCACTACCTGCTCTTTCTTTCTGAACTTATAGTCTTTGACTGCAGCATTGCTCATGGACTCAGAATAGTTAATCCCACTTCTTCATCTCTGTCTGCATTGACTGTTTTGGTCAGCCACTACGCCAGTCCTAATGCTGCGTAGAGACTCATCGCAGACAAATGGATTTCTTGAGATAAGAAAACTTAACAGGGAGCACATGTCCTTGTCATCCTTTTTTTGCCTTGACAATGTACCTTCTGCTGTTGGTCGTTCGTTTCATTTTCTTGGTCTGTAAGTTCATGCATAGCTGAGTTCAGCACATGCTGGCCTTGACAGGAGCCACTGACTTCGTTGTGACTCGCCATACCCTGCCACGGGTGAGTCCTCCAACAGACTTGACACTCCACATCAGTGTTTGCTCAATGACAAGATCTGGTGATAATCCTGCCCAGAACCGGTCACTCCTACGAAGAACGTGATAACCAAAAGAGAAGGCATTAAATACCTCTGGATGCTGCTCTTGTAAAGCTTGCATCTGCTGGAGGTAAATGTGCACTGACTTGGCATATAGGCAATGTCCTGCGGCAGCAAGGTAAGGGAGCATTTCTTTCATGGAGTGCAGATGCAATGTCAGTTGCCTGTCCGTTCACCTATGATGAATTTCCTCAGGATGTCCAACATGTCCATGTACTGAAGCCAAAGACGTGATGTCACCTGCTGAGAAGCTCAATTTTGTTTCATCAAACTTTGCTTCAATCCAGTCAAGTTTCTTGACTTGAAGTCACAGCTTCTGCAGACACCTCTTTCTCCAAGATCTGATCAAAAAGTTCAAGACAAGATTAAAAGGCAGAAATCTTCTGTGGCGTTAACTGTCATTTCATCAGATTTAGGCTCTAGAGAATGTAAATATACGGGTTCAAGCCCACCCATGTTATTTTGCACGAAAACCCCCTTTTCACATCTAAATCACGTCCATCACATGTCAGTTTTGACCAATTTTAACACCTGTTTTTAAAACAAAATTAACACCTCAAAACCTCTAAAAATCGACGTTATTAGCACATTGAAACGGGGGGCTTACGTGCTAGATAAGATAGGGTGATTTGTGAACCCGTATATTTACCTTCTCTCCGAGAACATAAGAATTAAGGGTTTACAGAATTAATTATTTTTTTAATTGTCATTTTTATTTGGGGTTAAAAAATGAAGACCGAACTAGCTACAGAGCTTATTAATATACTTTAATGATTGGGAGAGGGGAGGCGATAAGATCAGTTAAAGAACAGGTTTGAAGAATTAATTACTGATCTTTTTAATCGCATAGACATGCGAGAAAGCGTTAAGCAGGCTATAAGTAAAATACCAGATTCTTGGCCCCAACCAATTATAAAGTTATTGCCATTTTAGTTGATTATATAGCTTCTGAAGATGCTAATCTAACTGTTTCTACTGGCCCGAAGGAGTAACTATTTGCTTTAATGAAGATCAATTTTTACGACTAACAACAGCAAATGCTCACTGAAGAGGAGCGGCTTACTTACTTAATTTTGTATTTATGATTTTAATCTGGGTTTAAAAAATAAACCCCACATAGTTATAACGCTTACAGAAATATTTGATGATTTTGGGTGGGCGTTAGTGCAGGAGTTGATAAAGAAGAGTTAAAGACCGTGTTTGATGAATTTATAACAGAACTTTTTGAAAGTTTAACTATACGAGAAAGCGTAATGGAAGCCATTAGTAAAATCTCAGAGTCTTGTCCTAAACCAATTATAAAGTTTTTTGCCATTTTACTTGATAATATTGCCCTGAAGATGCTGACTTGCATGTGTCTGATGATCTTGAAGGAATAACTGTTACCTTTAAACCTGAACAGTTTTTACAATTAGAAAGGTGAACTATAAATAACAGTTGAAATTTTCAATTATTTTTTTATTTATTTTTGATTTAAAAATGGCTGCCGAACTCAGTGAATCTGATGATTAAAAGGATTGTAAAATGAACTAATTTTTTGACGTAAACAAATTGATAATGTTAAACATTGATTTTAAAAATAAAATTTGGGTTTGAGAATGATGTAACAATAAAAAAAAAGATCATTGTGAACTTTTTTAAAGAAGCAACCAATGTGGAAATA
>JAFLJL010001330.1:35000-66511 GCA_018398815.1 Conus ventricosus | reverse complement strand
CTTCCCACAAAGTAGGGGGGGGAGATAGAAAGAGAAAAAGGCGGGTGGGGGGAAAAAACCACCCCTCCAACCCCGCACACTCATAACTGCGCCCCGCTGAGCCTCAGGAGAAACCAAATCCTTATCGACAAAGAGCGTTATGCCCCGAATCCCTGATGGAGTCGCCCAAGGAAGAACCAACAACAGAAAAAAATTTACTGGGCACTCTGAATCACCGAAGCCGAGGCACGAGGACGCTGGAAAGGACTACCCCATGATACCGGCGGCTTTAGGGCAATTTTTCCCTTATGTGGCCGGACGACCACAAAGAAAACAAAAGTCGGGGTGCTGAGGTCCCCGATGAACTGCCTGCCTTGCTCGACCCGCTAGCCGTCGTCGGCGCCCTATTGCCACTAAATCCCGTGGGGTCTTCCTGTCCGTATCTGGGCGATGCCCATAAGCTCTACGGGCTTCAGCAAACACCTCAGCGGTATGAATCGCAGCCGCGAAATCTGAGGTGCTGTCTCGCCTATGCGGATCCTCAACTCTGGGGACACAGTGTTGGTCAGCTGTTCGTGAGAATCAGATCCCAAGCCTAGCTTAGCCAACTGACGCCATTTACCCTAGCGTTTGCGAAAGCCTATCTCCAAACTGCACGAAGTCTCTCGTTATTCTTTTTCATGGACCTGGAATTTCCTCCTGTACGTCTCTGGAGTAAGGTGGAAACGCTTAGCAGAGCCAACTGCATGTCTGCATAAGACGCGCCTTCATTAGAGTAAGCACACACCCCTTGCAGTACTGATAATCCAAAAAAAGGTGCATGGCCTTTTGTTCCTCAGACAATTGGTATGAACTAGCAACCTTGTAAAAATGCTCTAAGAACATATCAATGTCCTCACAGGTCTGAACTCTGGAAGTTTTAACTTTGGGCCTCTAACTCTATCATTTTGCCTGTCGATCAACCCCCTGATTTTACGATGGGGAGTCCACGAAAGAAGTTGTTCCATCTCTTCCCTACGCAGGGCCTCCATCCTATCTAGTTCTTCCCTAGGAGGGCTTCCTGTCTGGCAGCCTCCCCCCTTTACCCGATCTTCCTGTTGGCAGCCTCCTCCCTACGCCGAGTTTCCTCCTCCTACGCAGCGTAGCCCTTCCCAAAGGAGACCCTCCGTCTAGCAGTCTCCTCTCTGCGCAGATCTAACTCTTCCGACGGAGGGCTGCATCCTCTCGTCGCTGTTGCTCCAAAAACATCAGGACGGAAGCGATGTCCTGGGCAGGATTCACCACTCCCAACACGGGGGATGACCCGTTTGACCCGTCCCTTGGGTCCGACTTTCCCATGAGGAAAATCCCCGGGGAAATGCTCCTTACGAGGGAAGCATGGAGAAAGAGGGGGTTTCGGTTTCTGCGACTCAACAGAAGCCCACAGTAGTTGCTTCGCTATACTCTGACGCTTCCGAGGGAAGTGCCAGTCGGGGTCTCAGCAGGAAGATCCCCTAGCGAAGAAGTAGTGAAAGTACTCGCTGGACTATGGGTACAGCACTGGAATAAGTAGAAGTCACTGTATGAAGTGCTGGTACTAATAGTAGGGACTACATTTTGAAACCCTTCTTCTTTGACGCACGCGCGCCATAACCACCACCCCGGACGTTGCCATGACAACTATATCCTAGGGTTCTCAAATACAGGGGAAAGACAATTCCACTTGAAAGAAAGAAATACCGCTTGGATTGTCACGTCTCTTGGTGACTGACTGAGAAACAGCAAATAAAAAAAACCGTAAACGTACAATGTCCGGGCTGCTCCCACTCTGGCAACACCGCCTCCACAGCACGAGCAACAGTGCGGTGGGGCTCCCCGACAAAAAAAAATTTAAAAAAAAAATATGTCCAGGCTGCCCCCACTCTGGCAACACCGCGCTCCACAGCCACGAGCAACAGTGCGGTGGGGCTCACCGACAAAAAAAAAAAAATGACAGAGGGAATCCGAGAGAGGAAAAAGTGACACTAACGTCCATCCACCTGTACTCAATAACCACCGGAAAAAAAAAACTGGTTAACTACAAAACGGGAAATGCAATGAGTGGCAACAGAAAGGAAAGTCTTACGGCCGTATCTGCGTGAGGCACCCGGCGGAAGGGGGTCTGCGCGGTCGATTCCCCTTCGTCTCGACTCGACTCCCAGTCACACCAGATTTTTCCTTCAGGCCACCAAGACTCCCTACACGCTAGAGTCACCCACCCAACCACCCACAAACAAACATGACAAACTGACTAAACGTATACAAAACAGACAGAACTGGACAGGTACTCCGCGAAACGAGAAGACAGTCAGAAGCCCTTCACACCCCGGGACGAGCCCCCACAAATGTCACGACCGCCCCCTGGAGGTCGCCTGACAGGATCGGTCTAGAGGGGAGTGGAGGGAGTGACTGAACTCACACCCCCCACAAGAGACCACACAAGAAAGATTACGATACAACACCCCTTTTATTCACACCAACACACACAAGTCACAAATAGCATTCCAACACACCCAACATGCACAATCACAATCAAGCATTTCAACGCTCACGACATACACACAATTAAGCATTTCCACACACACGACATACCCATAGTCACAAACAAGCATTTCAACGCACACAATATAACTATAATCATAAATAAGGATTTCCAGCACACATTCCCTTCCCGTGCTTCATGTGGTTCCCCCACACCCCTGCCTCTCCAAAGTCCACTGTGAGCACCGAGTCGCATCAAGTGCCCCAAACCGGTCGTTCTTGAACAAAGTGTCTTTCAATGCCGACACCATTGACACACACACACCCGAATTGCACGACACATAGCGAACCACACTGGTGACACGGGCTGTGGGAAGACCGAGGACCGGGGGAACACGTCCCGGGGGACGAGGCGTTGTCGCTGAAGGTCCCGGAAAAGGGGTCGGGATCCTCCAGCAAAGCCCATGTGCCCCTCAACCAGTGCGCGGCCCCAACAGCGCAAGCTTCGGTAGTCCCCCGGA
Organism: Conus ventricosus; assembly: GCA_018398815.1. Classification (NCBI taxonomy): domain Eukaryota; kingdom Metazoa; phylum Mollusca; class Gastropoda; order Neogastropoda; family Conidae; genus Conus; species Conus ventricosus. The sequence continues at coordinate 63,512 of JAFLJL010001330.1, read as the reverse complement.
AGAGAGGAACCAGAAGGAACTGGAAGGAAAGAAGAAAGGGTACTGGAACCCCGCAGTAAATACAGTCTGGCTTTATGCTGTCAAATCCTAACGCCCCTCGCATGATGGGCGAGGGGAGTTTTCTGAGTACATTCACAGCCCAACTCAACACAGACCTGAGCATAACACAGTAAAAAACCCAAACTGAGGAATGTTCGTTTAAAGGTCTCCTCACACAAGCAGGTAAGAGGTTACTTCACAGGCAAACACTGAATAGAAATTATGTCTTCATCCTTCCCTCACTCACGTTCAACATTTTCCTTTCTTAGGAACTAAACTAATACAGCAACCATTGCTTTATGACCGCCACCACATTTGCAAATAATAATAATTTAATGGCACAATTATCCCCACTTTTTATAGCAACATTTCAAATGCCCCCAATTTTCCAACCACGCATCCAAACGACTAATCATGCGTCGCACGCCCCGCAAACATAGAACTCTTTCCCCCTTGCACACACAAACAGACGGTGGCCGAAGGAATAAGAGACCGGTGATTGCGACAGGGCGGACGAGCGAGACCAAGCAAAGTCCCAACCCTAAATCACCAGGCTCTCCCCCATCCCCACCGACTACCGCTCACCAGATGCATAAAAAGTGACGGGACAGAATAGTTGCCCATGTAGACTATTTGTCTGTCTGTCTGTCCCTTTTCTCTCTCTCTCTCTCTCTCTCTCTCTCTCTCTCTCTCCTCTCTCTCTCTCTCTCCTCTCCCTCTCCCTCTTCTCTCTCTCCTCTCTCTCTCTCTCTCTCCCTCTTCTCTAAGAGTCAACGAATTCCACCTGTAACTTCATCCTTTGCTGAGACAACAGTTCTATTCAGCCTGCGTCGAAGCAGGAAACACAGCCTCCGTGGATACACTTCCTGGCTTTCAAAAATTTTAGCCTGACAGACGCGTCTTGGAAGTGGGCCTTCTCGCCCCGGCGAGACTAATTGATACCACATGGTCAGTCGGGACTCTCTGCCTCCAGATTGGGGAAAACTATTTTGGATGAGGAATGACCCCATAACACTGTAAAACAGGCTTTCACCCAATGATTCCAGGGCAATGTAGGAATAGGGTGGCGTGGGGACAGAGAGGGAAGTAGCCCCAAGTGTTGAGATATACTTTCTTTTGCATGGGAAATTGGAAAAGGCAGACTTTGTAGAAAGACTTGTGCAGAAAGATAGCCTCTATGATGTATTGAAAGCGAAGTTGTAGATGTACTGAGACAGATGTCAAGAAAAATGAGAACAAGACGGCTCCTATGAATTGTGTGAAAATACTGGTAAGCATTTTTGTTTTTTTTTGCAAAATGAAATCCTTTTGACGTTGAAAATTCATATTCATTTGTTGACTGATGATTGTTTTGTTTAATAATTGCATGTCTTCATTAGACGATTGATGACTGGGTTGTGTACTTGCTTGTATTATTTATGTTTCCTAGTACGCAATGAGTACATGAGTATTATATACTTTGTGGTTAGGATGGAATGACAAAGTAGGGTGTGGAGTGATAAGATTATGAAGTCCCATGGGGTTAGTCGTGTTGGAAGATATTAATTGTGTGGCCCTCATCTTGTTTTCTTATGGTAATGCATAAATTTTTATTAATGATAAACAGAGGGTATAGTTGTGTGTCGGGAATTTAAATTATATTGCCAGAGTTTAATTTCCCATTTTTGAATGTTTAATATGACTTAAGTATGTGAGGCATAAAGTGGGCCTAAAATTTCCCAGAGTGTTAGTGGTGTTTGTAAAATAAGACTGAAGAACGAAATCATGGTTGGGGATCGTAATGTAAAGTATATTTCCGGGATTTTTATAGCGCTTTCAACGGTAATATAATCCAGGGTTGTGACGTTCAAGTGGGTTCCAGAATTCAAATAGCAATCAAAATTAAAGCTGAATATGGTACTACGATTGTAGACCAGAGACGTAAGACAGAGACCTCTTTCTTGCAGTCACTTGAAGTACTTCCTTCTTTCTTGTACAGGCCATGTCTGGGAAACAAATTAACCAGTTCTCTGGCGCTGGACTGTTAGCACGGGCTCTAAGTCCGTACCTTAATTGCCCGTGTTCTACGGATTTCCCCTCCTGTTTTGAATTTATACTACAGCTTTGTGTCAATGAATGTTTACAATGCGGATTATTTATTTAATGAAGACTCTCATTTTTTGCTTGGATATAATTTATACTGTAGTATTTAATTTTGGGAAAATGACTTTGTTATAAATATGTTTTGGAGGAACGCTTTTCTTTGTGTTTATTGTCATTCCCATTTCTTTATATAGGTTTGGGAGGAATGAGTTGTTTATTTTACTTAGTTTAAGTCGTCATTTTCGCTGTAATATTATTGGTATCGTGTGATTGATCAAGGATGATATTTGTTGTAACGCGATTTTCTTACTTTTTAGTCAAAAGTTTGGATTACGTTGGTAGGTTGTTCACTATACTTTTTTAACCCATATTTTGAGAACCTACTAATTCCACTGAGGGAAAAAGGCCCTTATACACGTATACATATGCATGTGTGTACTGGTTGAAATCCCCCCTTTATTTACATGACTCAACACTAAGGGGGGAAAAGTGCCTGGTTACAGATGGAGTAGACGGGGCATTGGGTTGCATAAACTGCTGTATGAAGATGACCGATGAGTGAAGATGCGCCTCTGGGCGAGAGTCACGGGCCCCAGGTGTGTGCACACTCTATTTTTTGGTTGTTGCTTAGTTGTTGTTTTTTTATGGTTTGACGATTGATTTTTGTAACTTTTTTTGTACGGAGCACACACATCCTCGGGTTGTTGTCATAATTATCCTGTTGCTTTAAAGCAAGAAGTGTTGAAATGTAAAAAGGGGAATACACACACTTTTTGGGGGTTTTTGTTACATCTTGTTTCATTAATTAAGAAATGATGGCGAAATGTGAAAAGGGGAATAATGTCCCCTTGGATTGAGGTTGATTACTGATGCCGATCAGACGTTCGAGAAGAAAAGATGGTAGACACCTCAATTCTTGTTATTTTTTATTCTCATGTTTCCCCTTTCACCCTTGGTTCGAGAGTTGCACCAGTGTGACTATTTGTGGACTTTTTTGGGTTTTTTCATTGATTTTCAGTTTGTTCGTATAAAATGTCTTTTTTGTATTCCAGGTTCACGGGGACTAGTAATAATGACCTTTTTTGTATTACGATAATTTTTTATTATTTTAGATGAAATTCACATATTCGATTACCAATTTGTTTTTCTGTATTTCTGTAATTGCATATTAGTAATTGGTTTTCCCTATTCTGGATATATTCAGGATGGTGGCACGATTTGATGTAGAATAAAAAAGGGAAAAATGGAGAGTAGCAAGCTGGCGTGTTGAGAAGGATGTCCTCCTATCCCCTCTCCACCGCAGGCACCATACCTCAACCCTGCCGCCACACACCTCCTCCCCCCACAAGATGGGTCGCCGACAGGATGGACACCAACCCGGGGGCGCGGGGAAGAACGCCTCGACACGATGGACAAGAATGTGACTGCGCCCGGAACCTGGTGAAGTACAGCATGTGAAAAAAGACTGTCGACATCCTATATGTGAAAGGATAAGATAATTAGTTCCATGTAAATGGTTCAGAGTGATTTTATGTGTGTAAAACAATTGTAATGAACGGGAAATGTGTGCGTGAAAGGCTGTTAGAAAACCCTCTTCGATTGTTTATTTTGATGATTGAGAATCAAAAGTCATGTAGAGTCCGAGACGGAAGAATGCAGTATGAGGCTCGAGGACTTTAGCACAGGAGCTGCAGGCTCTAAAGCAGCAGCAGAGGAAAGGGGTAATACCAAAGAGCGCACCATTACCAGGTTCTCAGGAGATGCCCGACAGGTGACGGTGGCTGACTTCGAGAGCAGATCGAGGCAGCCTGGAAAGCGCAAGATATCACCAGAAAGAGGACAAGATCCAGTTTCTCCTGTCCATGTTTCGACCGCGGTTCGGGAAGAAGTGGCATGTCACCCCGCCCGCTAGGGGAACACCAACCAAGATCCTGGCCATATTGGAGGAGGTTTATGGCGACAAGAGATCGTCTGCCAACTCCTGGCAATCTTCAATTCTATCCACCAGCGGCAGGGGGAGACAGTCGGGGCCTACTCACCCGGGTTTTGAATAGGTCCTTCAGGAGCCCCGGGAAAAAACAGAGGAAAGATGGACAGGAGCCCATGGCGACAAGTGCTAAGGGACCATTCATCGCCCAGCTCCACGATGTTCTCCTGGTAAGGCAGCTAAGGGAAAGACCTTCGAGGTTTACTGAGCTGTCTTTCTATGATGCCCGGGAAGCAGCCATCCGATGGCAGGCCGACGAAGAGGAAAGCCAAAGGGTCCCAGTCCAGACTGCTGCCGCAACCACCACCTCCCCTGCAGAGCTGAGCATCCTAGTCCAGGAGTTGAAGAACCTAAAGGATGAGATGGCAGCCATGAAGACCACTGGCCCGACAGCAACAACAACACCGGACAGCGGGGCCCACCCCCTCCAGGCCCAGATGGGAATTCACGCCCGACGGAAAGCCCATCTGCTACAAATGCCAAACAGCGGGACACATCGACGGAATTGCCCGAAACGCTCGGGAAATGGACCCCCTGCAGAATGAGTCCAGCTGCAGAGGAGGGGAACAGGGACTCACTGGGAAAATTGGTAGGACCAAGCCCAATGGTTACCATTAAGGTTAATGGCGGGAACTCCCTGCACTGGTTGATACAGGCTCACAGGTGTCCATGATTTCGGAGAATTATTAATCAGCGTTTGGAGTCAGTGGACTTGGCCTTAGGCAAGCCCCAGCTCTGCTCCGGTAACAGCAGCTAATGGGATTGAGGTGCCCTATTTTGGGGTTTACTTTGAGGCCGACGTAGAGGTGTATGGGCAGGTCGTAAGTGACCGAGGCATTCTCATTAGGAAATCCAGACATCACCTCTCAGGAATGGGACCATGCTCCAGCGATACGGGCATGAATGTCCTCCAGGAATTGCGCCAGGGACCTGTTCGCTGCTGCCCATCAGGGGATTTGCCAGAGTGGCCAAAGGGGAGCCAGCATACATCCCTCCGCGCTCCATAGCCACAGTCAGGGCCACTGGCATTGGGAACAGGGTGGGCAACAAAAACCCAACGAAATCCTGGTGGAGTCCTTGGGCGGACGGCCCATGCAAGGGATTGATGGGGGCCAGCACACTGAGCTCTGTATAGGCAGCAGCTTCTTTGTGCAGGTGGCCAAATCTCAGATGAAGGAATAATGCTAAGGCCAGGCACGAGGATAGGGACTGTGCAGCGGGCACAAGGAGAGGTCCCGTCAGGACATGTATCGGTGGAGGCCAGCTGCAACAGAATCCCGTGTCAAACAATCCCGCCAGACCCAACATGACCTCCGACCTTGTCCAGTACCTGGACGATGTAGACTGCAATGCTGGGAGAGCCCGAGACTGAGAAGGTTGGTGATGGCCAAAGCTGATCTTTCTCAAAGGACGATCAGGATGTTTTGGCTTCACGGATCAGGTCAGCACAAACTAAGATTGAAGGACGACATCCCAGTCAGCACCACCTTCAGGAGGATCCCCCCTTCTCAGATCCAGGAAGTGAAAGACCACATTCGAGCCTCCTGGACAAGAAGATCATCCAGAAGAAATTCCAGCTCTTATGCATCTGGAGTGGTGATAGTCCGAAAGAAGGATGGATCCATCAGGGTGTGGCGGGACCCACAGACGTCTGAATGCCAAAACCTCCCAGATTTCATACCCTTGCCCCGGATCGATGATTCCCTTTATGCGCTGGGTGGACCAAGCTGTTCCCCCACCCTGGACCTTGCCAGGGATTCATCAGGTCGCTATGAGTCAGGAGGACCGAGAAAGACGGGGTTTATCACACCGTTTGGACTGTTTGAGTATCTGCGCTTTCCATTGGGGCCCCTCAACGGGACCGCTACATTCAGAGACTCAGCAGTCTACGATGAACGACCTTACTTCCAGATCCTCCTCGTATACCTCGACGACCTGCTGGTATACAGTCGCAGCTTTGATGAACATCTGGAGCGGCTCAGATTGTTTTTGATCGGTTGAGAGAGGTAGGCCTCAAACTGAACCCCCAAAAAATGCGTCTTCGCTCGCCAACCAAGTAGAGTACCTGGGGTATACGGTCTCAGGGGCAGGCATCGCGACCTCTGACAGTAAGATCAAGGCAGTGGGTAGTGGCCAGTTCCCCACACCCTGAGAGAGCTCAGATCGTTTTTTGGGATTCGCCAGCTATTACAGACGGTTTGTGGAAGGTTTCAAACAAGATCGCCCAACCTCTGAACCAGCTTGTGTCCACCCCATACCAGAAGGGCAAGGGGGAAAAATCGGAAGAGCAAACTGCGTCCATTTCAGCAGATTGGGGCAGCCCATGCCAGAGGCATTCCAGAACCTGAAAAAAGCCCCCACTACAGCGCCAGTGTTGGGATATGCGGACTTTAGTGCCCCCTTCATTTTGGAGACTGACGCTAGTCTGGACGGTTTGGAGCTGTTTCTCTCCCAAGAGCAAGATGGCAAGCGCCGTGTCATCGCGTAAAGCAAGTCGGTCGTTACGTCCAGGTGAACGGTCGATGAAGAACTACAGCAGCATGAAGTTGGAGCTGCTAGCAGTGAAGGGGGCCATGAGTGACAAGTTCCGTCACTACCTGATCGGAGCCCAAACTGAAATATACACTGACAACAATCCCCTCACCATCTCCAAACAGCCAAGTGGGGGCTGTTGAACAAAGATGGCTGCAGAAAATTGGGTTGTTTTGACTTTTACCATCAAAAACAGGTCCGGCAGAGAAAACAAGAACGCTGATGCGTTGTCTAGATTTCCCACGGAGAAACCACAAGGGGCGCCCAAGAGAAAGAAGAAGAATGGACGGCCGTCTCATGTGGACATAAGGGCCTGACTACAGGAAGCTTCAAAATGGCAGTACACCCGCAGTGGTGTCTGAGCTGAAAAGACATAGCACAGGTACAGAAGACAGAACCCTCTGATGCCAGCATGGAAGCCAGTCCCTTTTCCCTTTCCCTCACCCCCCCGGAATGGGGGCCAGGCACAGAGTGAGACCAAGTCATTTAGCAACCCTCCCGCCTATGTGGGTGGGGAGAAGAAGGACAAAGAGGGAAGCAGCAAGATTCGATCCTCAGCTCGTGCTTTGTCTCGTCAACTTGGCAAACTTAGAGTACAACAAGGGTTCCTGTACAGAAAGATGAAAGACCCCATTCAGGACCCATAGACCGGTGGTTGCCCCAGAGATACTACAAGGCACGCTCCTCAGGCTGTCTCACGACCAGTTTGGGCACCAGGGGGCCCGAGCGCACCTTGCAACTACTCAACGCCGGGTGTTCTGGCCTCACATGCACCTGGACGTGGAGGAGTGGTGCCAGAGATGTGAAAGATGCCAGCTGGCGAAGAAGACCACCACGAAGACACACACTCCCATGGACACCTCCTCGCCACCAGCCCCTCGAGGTCATATCGGTTGATTTCCCGTATTGGAACCAGCCAGGAATGGAAAAGAGAATGTCCTAGTGATCACAGATATCTTCACGAAGTACACTGTGGCCATCCCTAACCCGTGATCCCAACAGCAGAGACAGTGGCTAAGACCCTGATTTAAAGAATGGTTTGTGCACTATGGAGTGCCACAGAGAATCCACTCAGACAAAGGCCGTTGCTTGAGGCAGACCTCATCGTGCGCTCTGCAACCACTATGGGACAGCAAGTCCAGAACGACCTCATACCATCCGGAAGGCAATGGACAGTGCGAACGGTTCAACAGACCATGCACAACTTGTTGAAGGTGTTGTCGGCAGAGCAGAAGCAGAGATGGACAGAGCAAACTTGGAGAGCTAGTGTAATGTACAACTGCACACCACATGCCTCCACAGGTTCTCTCCCTTCTATCTACTGTTTGGGAGAGAACCACGTCTTCCCCTGGATTTTGTTCCCCTTGAGAGGGACGTCAGACTGGACTCCGTGCCACCCGTAGAGTGGCTGAGTGATCACCTGAAACGCCTCCGCTGGGCCAAAGACACAGCGGGGGAGCGTGCAAAAGGAAAGAGGCGGACAAGAGAAAGGCAAGAAGTGACCAGGGTAATACTGAGTCAGATCTGAGGCCAGGAGACAGCGTTGTCACCAAACGCACTACAGGAGTCGGTGCAAGATCCAAGACTTTTGGGGGGAAAGGATCTTCACAGTCACTGAGGTACCAGGACCAAGTGGTGGGCCATACACCCATCCGCCCCAGAGATGGCCTGGACGGTCCCAGAAAGGTGAATCGAAGTGAAATAAAGACGATTCTTTGCCCCACCAACAGCCAGGGCCCTGGGTACAGCGGGCCTTCAGCCGATCGCTGAAAAGAAGCGGAATTGACAGATGTGAATACCTTGATGGCACATAGTTGGGCCACAAAGACCACAGTCCCGCATACCGATTCGCCGGCCCTCCAGTCCAGACCCTCGTGACAGCAACCGGGCAGGGCGCCCAGTCAGGCTCCCGCGTCTCTACACGCACACCGTAGCACTCCGCCGATCTGGCCGGAGTAACAAAGGTGTGAGACACGTGATAACGTAGTGACGATGGCGCCAGAGAACAATGCCATATGTTATGAAACCACCATTTTTTGGGAGGTTCATTTTTGCTGGGGAAAACTGTTATTTTTTAGTGTGTGCTCCATATTTTTTTGTGTGTGGGGCCCCAAATTGCTTAAAACATGTATTTTTTTTTGTGTTTCTCCAGATTGCATTTTTTTGTATTCCGGGTTATTAATTGCTTGGGCTGGTGTCCAGTTGGTCATGCTGGATCGATTTTTTTTGTGATTATGTTTTGATGTAGAAGCCTGTTATACAGGGGGACCATTTACCGAAACAGTATCGGTTGTTATTGTCCTCATATTTGGAAGTTCAGTACAGAGGAAATGGTGTGGATAGTGTCTTCATAAGACAAACTGATTTTTGGGGCCCAAACGCACACATGTTGTCAGTGGCATAATGCAAGAAAATCCCGGGACTGGGTTTTTGCAGTAAAACCTTTTGACCATGCAGGTCAGAGTGGGTGTCTACTTTCAATGATAAGGAGGTAACTTGAAACAGTCACTCCTGTCTTTTGGGGGTTAAACGCCAAAGAGAGTAGCTTCCCTTTCCTCTTGTTTATGGAGTGGGTGGAAGTGGGCGATCGCCACACTGGACTGAAGAGAGTTCAGAAAGAATTTGGGGCCCCCTTTTGGACCCAGATGTTTGTTGTTGTTGTTGTTTGGGCGATCAGTTTGCCAAGCTTAACATTTGGTATACTCTGAGGGTCAGGAACTTCTTGTATTTTTTGTCCCTTTTTCAGTGATCAGTGTGTCGCCTGGGTGAAGCTTCACTTCGATGTTTTTTTTTGGTCTTTTTGCATTGTATATTTACGTCCGATGGTGGTACCTTTTGTTTTTTTTTTCCGGATACGCTTCCTTTTTGGGTATACCATTTTGCTCGCCCATCTTTTGTCGAATTTTCGTTTTAATTAAGAGTAGTGACATCGTTCGTTGATATTCATGGGGACCATGATCTTAGCAGGGAAGATTTGGGACAGGACAGAATAGTTGCCCATGTAGACTATTTGTCAGTCTGGTCTGTCCCTTTCTCTCTCTCCTCTCTCTCTCTCTCTCTCTCTCTCTCTCTCTCTCCCTCTCCCTCTCTCTCTCTCTCTCTCTCTCTCTCTCCCTCTTCTCTAAGAGTCAACGAATTCCACCTAGTAACTTTTATCCTTTGCTGAGACAACAGTTCTATCAGCCTGCGTCGAAGCAGGAAACACAGCCTCCGTGGATGACACTTCCGGCTTTCAAAATTAGCCTGACAGACGCGTCTTGGAATGGGCCTTCTCGACCGGCGAGACTAATTGATACCACATGGTCAGTCGTGGACTCTCTGCCCCCAGATTAGGGAACTATTTGGACTGAGGAAATGACCCATAACACGGGAAACAGGCTTTCAGCCAATGATTCCAGGGCAATGTAGGAATATGTGCGTGGGGACAGAGAGGGAATAGTCCCAAGTGTTGAGTATACTTTCTTTTGCATCGGAAATTGGAAGAAGGCAGACGTGTAGAAAGACTTGTGCAGAAGATAGCCTCTATGATGTATTGAAAGCGAAGTTGTAGATGTACTGAGACAGATGTCAAGAAAAATGAGAACAAGAAAGGCTCCTATAATTGGTGTGAAAATACTGGTAAGCATTTTTGCTTTTTTTGCAACAATGTATCCTTTTGACGTTGAAAAATTCATATTCACTTGTTGATGATGATTGTTTTGTTTTAATAAATTTCATGTCTTCATTAGACGATTGATGACTGGGTTGTGTACTTGCTTGATTTTTTATGTTTCCTAGTACGCAATGAGTACATGAGTATTATATCTTTGTGGTTAGGATGGATGACGAAGTATGGTGTGGAGAGATAAGATTATGAAGTCCCATGTGGTTAGTCAGTGTTGGAAGATATTAATTGTGTGGCCTCATCTTGATTGTCTTTTGGTAATGCATAAATTTTATATTAATTAAACAGAGGTATAGGGTTTGTTCGGGAATTTAAAATTATATTGCCAAGTTTTAATTCCATTTTTGAATGCTAATTTACTTAAGTATTGTTTAGGCAAAAGTGGGCCCATAATCCCAGAGTGTTAGTGGTGTTTGTAAATAAGACTGAAGAACGAAATCATGGTTAGGGATCGTAATGTAAAGTATATTTTTCCGGATTTTTATAGCGCTTATCAACGGTATATAATCCAGGGTTGTGACGTTCAAAGTAGGTTCCAGAATTCAAATAGCAATCATAATTAAAGCTGATTGGTACTACGGATGTAGACCAGAGACGTAAGACAGAGACCTCTTTCTTGCAGTCAGCTTGAAGTACTTCCTTCTTTCTGTACAGGCCATGTCTGGGAAACTAATTAACCAGTCTCTGGCGCTGGGCTGTTACACTGTCTCTAAGTCCGTACCTAGCCCGTGTTCTACGGATTTCCCCTCCTGTTTTGATATTTATACTACAGCTTTGTGTCAATGAATGTTTACAATCGGATTACTTATTTAATGAAGACTTCATTTTTGCTTGGGTATAATTTATACTGTAGTACTATAATTTGGGAAATGCTTTGTTTTTAAAAAATGTTTTGGAGGAACGCTTTTCAGTGTTTATTGTCATTGCCATTTCCTTTATATAGGTTGGGGGGAATGAGTTGTTATTTACTTAGTTTAAGTCGTCATTTTCGCTGTAATATTATTGGTATCGTGTAGATTGATCAAGGATGATAATTTGTTGTAACGCAATTTTCTTTCTTTTTAGTCAAAAGTTTGGATTACGTTGTAGGTTGTTCACTATACTTTTTAACATAGTTGAGAACCCACTAATTCCACGGGGGGAAAGGCCCTTATACACGTATACATATGCATGTGTGTACTGGTTGAAATCCTCCCCTTTTTTTACATGACTCAGACACTAAGTGGGGAAGTGCCCGGTTACAGATGGAGTAGACGCGGCATTGGGTTGCATCACTGCTGTATGAAGATGACCGATGAGTGAAGATGCGCTCTGGCGAGATCACTGCCCCAGGTGTGTGCACCCCTCTATTTTTTGGTTGTTGCTTAGTTGTTGTTTTATTAAGGTTTGACGATTGTATTTTTTGTAACTGTTTTGTTTCGGAGCACACACATCCTCGGGTTGTTTTTCATAATTTATCTGTTGCGTTAAGCAAGAAGTGTTGGAAATGTGAAAAGAGGGAAAACACACACTCTTTGGGTTTTTGTTACATCTGTTTCATTATTTAAAAAATGATGGCGAAATGTGAAAAGGGGAATAATGTCCCCCTTGGTTGAGGTTGATTACTAATGCCGATCAGACGTTCGAGAAGAAGAAGATGGTAGACACCTCAATTCTTGTTATTTTTTATTCTCATGTTTCCCCTTTCAGCCTTGGTTCGAGAGTTGCACCAGTGCGACTATTTGTGGACTTGTTTGTTTTTTCATTGATTTTTCAGTTTGTTCGTTTTAAAATGTCTTTCTTGTATTTCCAGGTTCACTGGGACTATAATTTAATGACCCTTTTTTTTATTACGATAATTGTTTTTAATTTTAGATGAAATCACATATTCGATTACCAATTTGTTTTTCTGTATTTCTGTAATTGCATATTTTAATTGGTTTTCCCTATTCTGGATATATTACAGGGTGGTTTGGGACGATTTGATGTAGAATAAAAAAGGAAAATGGAGAGTAGCAAGCTGGCGTGTTGAGAAGGATGTCCTCCCTATCCCCCCTCCACCGCAGGCACCATACCCCCAACCTTGCAACCACTCCACCTCCTCACCCCACAAAAAGAATAAAGAATTTTGGATATAATTTTGACTGGCCAGGTTAAAGATTGAATTTAAACCCGAAAAAAATGGTCTCAAGCAATAAAATTTTTTTTAATAATTTTGAAAACCAAAAGAAATTGCGCAAAGAGAAAAATTACGGGTAACAAAAAAAACAACAACAAACAAAACCCCGAAACTGATGCTACCAGCTACCCGTGGTTGACCCCCCGTGGCGGGGCAAGCGACTCTCTACCCTCTGTCCGGTCGAGAGGACAGCAGAGCGATGCGGAAAAAAGATGACGTGATGTCCCTCCCCTAAGGCCGGGCTGTAGGAAGAAGTACCGACCGTACCTTCGATGGGAAATGGTGTAGAACAGAACCGGGGCAGGCGCTCCCCGAGACATCTTCCCCTCGAGTGAAGAGGAAAACCTGCCTAAACGATGGCAGCCAAAATGCCCCGCTACGTCACAGTGAGAATACCTCAAGCCTAAGAGGAATAATGCACGTGCGGCAGGTAAAAGACAGACGAGAGGCCGATAGAGACAGCCATTCAAGCGAAAGGGACCAGCCACCGTGAACTTGCAGGGTGAAAATTTCACGGGCAGTTGAATAAGAGAGAGAGAGAGAAAGTAAACCTAACCCGAGCTGAACGACATTAAGGTGCAACCGCACCACAAGCCACCTTAAGGGACGGGTACACGACAACAGCAACGACAATAAATAAATGAATAATTCCTCCACCCTAGATGGGTCAATCGTCATAGGCCTCGTGACAAACTCGTGACACAGAACAAGAAAGATTTGAGCTTGAAAAATGCAGACAAGATTTAATTAGTCTGAGGGAAAAGAAAATGGAGGGTGTGCTGTTGCGTTCTAGGGCGAGATGGGTCGCAGAAGTGGAAAAGATAACAAAATATTTTTGTGGACTTGAAAAACGTAACTATGTTAATAAGAATATAATTAAACTTACGCGTGATGACGGTACTACTTTAAATGATAACGATGAAATTGCTCAGGAAGTTAATAACTTTTACAGAAAATTGTATTCTAAAAAAGATGTAGAGCCCTTGGAAATAATTGATTTAGTAAAAGACTTGCCAACGTTAACTGAGAGAACGTCTTGGAGGGAAAAACACAACTTTCTTTATCGTCACATGGCCGTTGCCATGTGCTTCGAACACGATCTTCGATAAAATGTTATTCCGCTGAAATTGTCCATCGGATGATAATTTTCATATATTTTCGGTTGCTTCTATCATAGAAATGGAGTCATTAAAAGGATTTCGATTGGAAGTCCGAATTTCATAAAATGACAATTTAGATCAGAACTCCGACAATCAACAAAGGAGGCGACTTGTTCAAGGGACAGGCGCCGTCAGTCATTTCGTATGGTCGCAAGCTTGTACAGAAAAGATCATAGGTATGCGATATACGAAATGAGAGCTTATGGACTTTACTTTCAATGTGCATTCATGGATTCTTTGGATTCTCTCATACTTTTTGTGAAATCAAGAATTATTCAGTTTGTTCGTCGGGCAATTTAAAATGGCGCCAAGATTAATTTGGTCGAAATAACAGTTTTAAGGAAAATATGGGCTTCTCAGTCCAACACGATTGTAATGAATAGAATACATTAATTTTTGTGACTTCAGCGACGTATATACACAACAATGTAGGTTCTGAGGTATTCATGATTTAAAGAATTTATACAATAAAAATGAGATTCAACCAAGGGAGGTAAGGGGGAAAGATAACTCATGAACAAAATATCTCGTTTATGACAGGTGACCAAGAAATATACACTGGTAGCACCCGGCTACACATACATATAAATTTCATTATCCTAGATGCCGTCTGAGCGGAGAACTTTGTGTTTAAAATTTGATAGAAAACACAACTTGCTTTATCGTCACATGACCGTTGCCATGTGCTTTGAACACGATCTTCGATAAAATATTTTTCTGTTGAAATGGTCCATCGGATGATAATTTTTATATATTTTCGGTTGCTTCCATCATAGAAATGGAGTAATTAAAAAGATTTCGATTGGGAAGTCCGAATTTCATAAAACGACAATTAAGATCAAAACTCCGACAATCAACAAAGAAGGCGACTTGTTTCAAGGGACCGGCGCCGTCAGTTATTTCGTATAGTCACAAGCTTGTACAGAAAAGATCATAGGTATGCGATATACGAAATGAGAGCTTATGGACTTTACTTTCAATGCGCATTCATGGATTCTTTGGATTCTCTCGTACTTTTTGTGAAATCAAGAATTATTTACGGTTTGTTCAGACAATTCAAAATGGCGCCAAGATTAATTTGGTCAAAATACCAGTTTTAGGGAAAATATGGGCTTCTCAGTCCAACACGATTGCAATGAATAGAATACATTAATTTTTGTGACTTCAGCAACGTATACACAACTATGTAGGTTCTGAGGTATTCATGATTTAAAGAATTTATACAATAAAAATGAGATTCAACCAAGGGAGGTTTACGATGGGTGACCAAAAAATATACACTGTTAGCACCTGGCTACACCCCCCCCCCTACTCTGTTACAACCAGCGTCCTCCCTGACACAAAAATGACATAAAAATGACAGTTATCAAGTAGGGTATAACAAATGAATCAAGGGGAAAAAATGGAGCTTTAGCCATCAAGTCTTTAGGGGCATGGCTACTCCCAAAACAAAACACTAACATCAATGTAAGTATCAAAACATCAAAGCGTCAAAACATCTTGTCTCTCTCATTGTTTGCTGTTTTAAGCAAAGTTTCTGGAAGTCAGTGGATTTGCATCAACTGAAATAGGCATATCGACTGGAGTGTACATGTATTTTAAACAAAATTCAAAAAGTCAAATACAAAAATGACTACAAGGTATTTGTTGAAAATCCAAAACATTGGGTAGGCACCAAATGACAACAGTGGACTTATTTGAATAAAATTCCAAAATGTCAGATACCAAAAATGACTTAGCAAGGATTTGTTATTTTAAACATTCCAAGGAAGTCAGACACAAAATATACTCGGAAGGATTCCTTTAAATCCAAAGTATTGGTTACCAAATGACAATAATGGACTTGTTATTTGACAAAATTCCATTTTGTCAAATACAAAATGGCAAAAATGGAATTTGCTATAAAATCCTTAGCGTTAAGTCCCATGAAGATACGATTTTGTTGGGGTTTGTCGTTCTGAACAAAATTTCCCCAAAAGTCACACTCAACCTAGTTTTCTTTTACCATACTGTTGGCTTTTGAAAAGCAGGGGCATACATCATTATCCAACATGAAGAACAATCAACATATACTGACTTATGCCAAAAACAATTAAAGACAACATTTGAACAAATAATTGTTAACGAACAGTCCGCAGCACCTCTTCCCAACAAAGTATTCAATCATAAATCAGTCTTGGGATATAATTATGTAGTCCCTTGCAACATCCGACTAGGTCATTTAAGCAAAAACTCCTGATCACCCATGCGGTCACTATCATACCTTTTAACTGGTTTCACTGCCAGACAGGTAGTTCGTCGTGGGGCTGGCACGGGTGGATTGACAGCATGTACCAGAGGCGGAACACGAGTGGCCACAGGGTGGCCAGCAATTCGGGCTTGGGCTGTGGGAACATCTTCTGGTCAGTCGAGTCTGATGGTGGTTCCAGCTTCCGTCGCTCTGGTCTCTTCCAGTCAGGTGGCTTGGATGATGGCAGGGTGTCGGTTCTGCTGTCAGGCAGTGGAGTTGCCGACGGGCCAGGCCTGTTGTCTGGAGGCCACAGCAGCCTGTGGTGGCCTGGGTTTTGAAGGGCTTGCTGGTGTAGAGGCACTGGCAGTCTGGTCGACCTTTCGCAGGGTCGGCGATTAGCTAGGTGCTGCTCCAGATCCCGGTACACACCGGGCCAGTACACTAGGGGTCGCAATACCTCTGCTGCATGCTGGTAGCCCTGGTGACCCTCGCGGTTGTGGACCAATGACAGCACCTTGGGGCGGAGCAATCCAGGAAGGAGCAGCTGCTCACACGCCCCAAGTTTAGCGTCCACCATTCGCTGATACAGCACCCCCTGTCGATAGGTGAGTCGGCTGTGCTGCTTAACGAGGGCCTGTAGCTCCTGTTCTTGCCAGCAGCATGCTTCCTTGGCCAGGAGGACGAATTGGTGCAATGGACGAGTCCTCCTGCTGAAGTCGGCGCATCTCTCCTGGTGACAGGCGAGGCAAAATGGACTCTGCCTGTTGCCTGGGTGCTGCTGGGCCATGTCGCTTGTCAGCATTCTGGCTGCTGACAGTGGCAGAGGACTGGGGTTTGTCCTGAGCTTTCATCATTGCTGCCATCTTCCATCGCCTCCATCTGGGCCGTTGTCCTGAGCGCTGTGTGTCCATCACACAGCTGCGGAAGTGCAGTGGTGGCCGTGCAGGTGGTGGCTGCTGCAGTTCCTCCCGCAAGCTAGCGACTGTGGCCCTGAGTGCCTCTAGCTGAGTTTGAAGTGAGGCGACAGTAGCAGTGCAGCTGTGTGGAGAATGTCGCCGTCGGCACTGCAGTCCTGCATCCACTTGGAGCTTCCTTCCTTGCCTCTTCAAAGGTGGTAGTAGGATGGTTCCAGATGAAATACCGGACATCCTTGCGTAGTGCAGCTGGTTGCAAGCCACGTGTGAAGGTGTCCCGGAAGGAAGGTGGGTAGCAGTCCATCCCCAGCCTGGTTGACTTTCCACCAGAGGTACTGGAGATGGGAGCCATACTCCCAGATGGACTTGTCCTAGTCCTGCTGCCTGGTGAAGAACGCTGTGGCCAGGGTGACCACATCACGCTGCTCTCCCCAGTTTCTCCTCCGAGATGGTAAAGATCTTGGCTGGGGAGTCCACATCCGTCGCTGGCAGCCTGATCACCTCCTAGCAAGCTCGGCCATCTAGGGCGGCAATCAGCCAGAGGGTGGCTGTCCAGGGCTGCCTGGCCTCCCGGATGAAGTTGTCCACTTCCCTGCTGCTCTCGTTGCCCGTGAATTTGGGAAGCTGATGCAGAGGGTGCAGAGGTAGGGGCAGTTGGCTGGCCATGGTGTCCGGTCTTCTCGGGCTGTGTCTTCTTCTTGGTCCTTCAATCTCCGATCCTGCTCGCAGCGCCAGTTGTGATGGTGTGGAGGGGTAAGGGGTGTGCAGGTGAAGACAGGCAGATGGTGATATGTGCAGGGACCAAAGTGACAGCAGCCAGTCAAGAAGACACAGAGGATGACTTGGAGTTTTTCTCCTTTTATTTTCCTTCATATCAAGCTCAAACCAGGAACACAGCCCTGGGAGCACTTCTGTCTCTCTCAGCACTCAGCTCATTGAGCACTCTCTCGGCATACTCTGGGCACACGCGTGACACTCTGGGGAACACTCTAGGCAACACTGCTCGCACTCACGCCGCGCCCCAAATATATACAGCTTGACTGGACCGCAAAGAAGGCAATGCAGCGCCGCACTCAAATGAGCCTCGTGAGACAGCAAATGACAAAATGTATGCTATCTGTTGCAGTTTCTGCGTTGTCTAGCCGCCGTACGTTCAAAGTATCCAAACATATTTGACATCGATGAAAACCTCAGAACCCAAGGAATAAAATGTAGTAAGTCGTATATGACAATTCTGTGACTGTGTTAAGTTATTGGTGATTAAAGTCCGAGAATGAACCTACATTTAATGAGTTTTACATCATATTTTCCTCTATTTCGATGAAAAATACCAAATAGCATGAAAATAATTTTGTAATGAATAAATAGCTGGCATTTGGCTCTTATTATACATATAAATTTCATTATCCTAGATGCCGTCTGAGCGGAGAACTTCTTTCAAAACGTGTCGAGTTTATTTCAAAACGCGTTTTCAAAACACTGCAGGACGAAACACCACTGGACAAAATACAACCTACGAGGACAAAAAACATACTGCACACGCAGGACAAAAGCCCTCTAGACAAAAGATCACCCTTAAAGGACGAAAAAACCACTGGACAAAACAAGCCTTTGTGCGCACCCATTCAGTCCAAACCCACTGGACAAAACACTACCCATGCAGGAGAAAAGCCAAATACCACCATGAAGGACAAAAATCCACTAGACAAAACACGTCTTTGTGCAGACTTATTAAGGACGAGGAGACACCGGTCAAAACACTGCTGACGCGATTTGAAATTATTATTTCAATACGTGTGGAGTATTTCAAAACGCGTTGGTCTGTGTCAACACGCTTTAAAATAAAACCACAACTTGAAATAAATTCACCAGTCTTTGAGTACAACCATTCAGGACAAAAACCCACTGGACGATACACTACTCATACGGGATAAAACAGCACTGGACAAAATACCACCTATGAGCTCTGAGGACAAAAACCTACTGGACAAAACACTACCCACGCAGAACAAAAGCCCACTAGACAAAAGACCACCCCTAAAGGAAAAGAATACCACTGCACAATACAAGTGTTTGTGCACACCCATTCAGGACTAAAGTCACTTGACAAAACACTACCCTTGCAGGACAAAAGCCCACTACACAAAATACCACCCATAAAGGACAAAAATCCAGTCGACAAAACAAGTCTTTGTGCAGGCTTATTAAGGACGAAAAAACAAACACTGGACAAAACAAACCTTTGTTCGCACCCATTAACGACCTGACAAAACACTGCAGAACAAAAAGCCCACTACACAAAATACCCCCCATGAAGGAAAAAAACCCCACTAGACAAAACAAGTCTTTGTGCAGACTTATTCAGGATGAGGAGGAGACACCAGACAAAACACTACCGACACGATTTGAAATATTATTCCAAACCGTGTCGAGTTTCATTCAAAACGCGTTAATGTGTGTGTCGACACGTTTTGACATAACGACGAGATTTCAAATAATTCTTTCAAAACGTGTCGAGTTTCTTTCAAAACGCGTTGGTGTGTGTCGACACGTTTTAAAAATAAAAACCGCAATTTGAAATGAATTCATCAGTCTTTGAGTACAACCATTCAGGTCGAAACACCACTGGACAAAATACCACCTACGAGGACAAAAACCTACTGCACAAAACACTACCCATGCGGGACAAAGCCCACTAGACAAAAGATCACGCAAAAACGAAAAAAACGACGAAAAAAACACTGGACAAAACAAGCCTTTGTGCGCACCCATTCACGACCAAACCCACCTGACAAAACACTATCCATGCAGGACAAAAGCCGAGTCCAGTTTATTTCAAAACGCGTTGTTGTGTGTCCACACGTTTTAAAATCAAACCGCATTTTGAAATAAATTCACCAAAGTCTTTGAGTACAACCATTCAGGACAATTCACTACCCATACTGGACAAAACCACTGGACCAAATACTACCTATGAGGACAAAAACCAATTGGACAACACACTACATACGGGGGGCCCAAAAAAAGCCCTCTAGACAAAAGACCACACCTAAAGGATAAAAAAAATACCACAGGACAAAAGAATTGTTTGTGCACACCCATCCAGGACACCAGACAAAACACTACCGACACGATTTGAAATCATTATTTGAAAACGTGTCGAGTTTATTTCAAATCGTGTTAGTGTGTGACGACACGTCTTATGAAATAATGACGCCATTTGAAATAATTATTTGAAAACGTGTCGAGTTTATTTTCAAAACGCGTTGGTGTGTGTCGACACATTTTGAAATAAAAACCGCAAAATGAAATACATTCACCAAAGTTTGCGAGTACAACCATTTAGGTCAAAAAACCCACTGGACAATTCACTACCTATACTGGACAAAACACCACCTACGAGGAAAAAAACCTACTAGACAAAACACTTACCATGCAGGACAAAGAACACTAAAGAAAAGACCGTCCTAATGGACAAAAAATACCACTGGACAAAATAAGCGTTTGTGCACACCCATTCAGGACAAAACCTGTATCTTGAGTAAGCCGACTAGTAAATGCATGACCGAAAAGAGTACCAGCAAAGCAACATCAAATAAGTACTTGTGGTAATGTTTTGTATTAAAACGTCACTGCCCTATGTAACTACTTTTTTTGTGTGCATTCAGTTTTTACCTTGTGATTTGTTGCATGCTACGATCAAGGCTCTTTTGATTGATTTGTAGAACTTGAATTACCCTGGTTTGAAAGATGCACGCCGTCACTCAGGAACAAGTGTCTTTTGGATCTTCTGAGATTAAAAATATTTGTGGTGGTTCCATGATGTGATGTATGGGTTCCTTCAAATACCGGTGTTGCTGGGTGGAGTACTTCAGGATCAGGATCGGGGGCGTTGTATCAACACAACTTAGCCTATTTAGGCTTTTTACGCCTTTCTGTATGTATATATCCTTTTTTGTTTTTGTTTTGTTTTCGTGACCGTTGGTCCAGTCATAGGCTAGCTCAGTCCTATTATCCATCAAATTCATATATAATTTTTGTTGATAATTCATGTTTATCTATGAGCTTCTTAAAAACATTAATACTAGTGCACATTTGATGTTAACTGTTAGTTCATTCCAAAAATGGTTACTTTATAAAGTAAATTTTATTTTCTATTTAAAAAAACCCCCAAAAAAAAACCCTAAAAACCCAAAAAAAAAAACAAAAAAAAAAAAAAAAAAAAAAAAAAAAAGGGGGGGGCCCCCCCCCCCCAAAAAAAAAAAAAAAGTTTTCTTTTTCTTTGGTTTTTTTTTTAAAGGGGGTTTTTTTAAAAACCCCCGGAAAAAAAAAAAAAAAATTAAAACCTTTTTTGGGGGGTTTTTAAAAAAAAAAAAATTTTTTTTTTCCAAAATTTAATTTAAAAAAAAAAAAACCCCCAAAAAAAATTTTTTAAAAAAAACCCCCCAAAAAAAAGGGAAAAAACCACAAAAAACTTCCCAAAAAAAAAAAACCCCCAAAAAAACCCCCAAAAAAAAAATACCAAAAAAAACCTTTGGGCAAAAACCCCAAAAAAAACCCCCGGAAAAAATAAAATTTAAAAAAATTTGGGGGGGGGTTGGGGGGGGGGGAAGGGGGGGGGGGGGGGGGGGGGGGGGGGGGGGGGGGGGGGGGGGAAAAAAATTTTTTAAATTTTTTTTTAAAAAAAAAAAGGGGCCCCCCCAAAAAAAAACCTTTTTTTTTTTTTAAAAAAATTGGGGTTTAAATTTTTTTTGGGGTTTTTTTTTCCCCTTTTTTTTTGGAAAAAGGAGGGGGTTTTTTTTAAAAAATTTTTTGGTTTTTAAAAAAATTTTTTTTTTGTTTTTTTGGGTTTTTGGGGGTTTTTTTTTTTTTTAAAAAAAAAATTTTTTAAAAATTTTTTTTTTAGGGCTTGGGGGGGGAAAAAAAAAAAACCCTTTTTTTTTTTTTCTTTTTTAAAAAAATTTTTTTTTTTTAAAAATTTTTTTTTTTTTTTTTTTTTTTTTTTTTTTTTTCCTTTGGTTTTCCTTTTTTTGGGGAAAAAAAAATTTAAAAAAATTAATTTTTAAAAAAAATTTTTTTTTTTTTCCCCCCTTTTTTTTAATTTAAAATTTTTTTTTCCCCAAAAAATTTTTTTAAAAAAAAATTTTTTTCCCCTTTTTTTTTTTAAAAAAACTTTTAAAGGGCCCTTTTTCCCCCTTTTTTTAAATTTCCTTTTTAAAAACCCCCCCTTTTTTTTAAAAAAATTTTTTTTAAAAAAATTTATTTTTTTTTTTTTTTTTGGGTTTTTTTTAAAAAATTTTTTTTTTCCCCCCCTTTTTTTTTTCCCCCTTTTTTTTTTTTCCTTTTTAAAAAACCTTTTTTTTTTTAAAAAACATTTCCTTTTTTCCGGGCCCAAATTTTTTTTTTTTCCCCAAAAAAACCCTTTCCCCCGTTCCTTTTTTTTAAAATTTTTCCCTTTTCCCCCAAAATTTTTTTAAAGGAAAAAAAAAAAGGCCCCCCAAAACCCCCCCCCCCCTTTTTTGGAAACCCTTTTTTAAAAAAATTTAAAAAACCAAACCCCCCCAAAAAAACCCCCCAAAAAAAAAAACCCGGCCCCTTTTTAAAATTTTTTTTCCCCTTTTTTTTTTCCCCCCCCCTTTTTTCCCCTTTGAAAAAAACCCCAAATTAAAAATTTTTTTTTCAAACCCCGGGGTTTTTTTTTAAAAAAAAAAAACCCCAAAAAACCCCCGGAAAAAAAACCCCTTTTCCCCCCCGAAAATTTTTTTCCCCTTTTTAAAAAAAAAAATTTTTTTTTTTTAAAAAAAAAAAAAAAACAAAAAAAAGGGGGGCCCCCCCCAAAAAAAAAATTTTTTCCCCCCGGGGGAAAAAATTTAAAAAACCCCTTTAAAAAAAAAAAAAGGGGGGAAAAAAAAAAAAAATTTTTAAAAAAAAAAAAACAAAAAGGGGGGAAAAACCCCTTTTTCCCAAAAAAAAAAACCCGGGGGCAAAAAAAAAAATTAAAAAAAAAAAAAACCCCGGGGAAAAAAAAAAAAAAAAATTTTTTTAAAAAAAAAAGGAAAAATTTTTCCCCCCCCAAAAAAAAAACCAAAACCCAAAAAAAAAACCCCCCCCCAAAAAAAAAAAAAAAAACCAAAAGACAAAAAAAAAAAAAACCCCTTAAAAAAACCCCCGGGGGGAAAAAAAAATTTAAAAAAAACCCCAAAAAAAAAAAAAAAAAAACCCCAAAAAACCCCAAAAAAAAAAACACCCCAAAAAACCCCCCCAAGGAAAAAAAAAAAAACCCCCCGGGGAAAAAAAACCTTTCCCCCAAAAAACCCCAAAAACCCCATTTAATTTTCCCCAAAAAAACCCCCCCCCCCAAAAAAAAAACAAAACCAAAAAGGGAAAACCCCAAGGGGGCCCCCCCCCCCTTTAAAAAAAAACCAAAAAAACCCCCCCCAAAAAAGGGGGGAAAAACCCCAAAAACCCAAAAAAAAAAAGGGGAAAAAAACAAAAAGGAAAAAACCCCCAAAAAAAATTGGGAAAAAAAAAAAGGGCCCCCGGGGAAAAAAAAAAAACCCCCGGGGCCCCCCCCCCAAAAAAAACCCCAAAAGGGCAAAAACCCCAAAAAAAAACCAACCCCCAAAAAAAACCCCCAAAAACCCCCCAAAAAAAAAAACCCCCAAAACCCCCCCGGGAAAAATTCCCCCAAAATTAAAAAAAAAAAAAAACCAAAAACCCCAAAAAAAAAAAAAAACCAAAAAAAAAAAACCCCAAAAAAAAATTTTAAAAAAACCCTTAAAAAAAATTTTAAAAAAAAAAAAAAAAAAAACCCCCCAAAGGGAAAAAAAAATCCATTTAAAGGCCCCTTTAAGGGGCCCCCCCCCGAAAAAAAAAAAAAAAACCCCCCCCCGGGCCCCCAAAAACCCCCCCCCCAAAAACAAGGGGGAAAAACCCCAAAAAAAAAAAAAATTTTTCCCCCCAAAACCCCCCAAAAAAAAAACCCCCAAAAAAAACCCCAAAAAGGGGGGGAAAAAAAAAAAAAACTGGCCCCCCTTTTTTCCCCCCCTTTAACCCCCCCCTTCCCCGGCCCCCAAAAACCCCCCCCAAAAAAAAAAATTTTAAAAAAACCCCGGCCCCCAAAAAAAACAAAAACCCCCCCCCCCAAAAAAAAACCCAAAGGAAAAAAAACCCCAAAAAGGGAAAAAAAAAAAAACCCCCCAAAAAAAACTTTAAAAAAACCCCCCCAAAAAAAAAAAACCGAAAAAAAAACCCCCCAAAAAAAAAAAATAAACCCCCTAAAAGGAAAAAAAGGGGAAAAAAAAAAAAGGGGGCCCAAAACCCCAAAAAAAAAACCCCCCCAAAAATAAAAACCCCCAAAAAAAAAAAAATTTTTCCCCAAAAAAAAAAAACCAAAAAACCGGGTTTTCAAAAAAAAAAATTTTTTAAAAAAGGGGGTTTAAAAAGGGAAAAAATTAAAAAAATTTTCCCCCCAAAAATCCCCCCCCTTAAAAAAAAATTTTTGGGGGGGGGGCAACCCAAAAAAAACCAAAAAAAAATTTAAAAAAAAAAACCCAAAATTAAAAAAACCCCCGGGCAAAAAAAAAAAAAAACCCCAAAAAAAACCAATTAAAAAAGGGCCCCAAAAAAAAAAAAACACTGACAACCCGGGGGGGGCCCCCCCCAAAAAAAACCAAACCCAAGGGGAAAAAAAAAAAAAAGGGGGGAAAAAAACCCCCCCAAAAAAACCCCCCCCCGGGGAAAAACCCCCCGGGAAAAAAAATAAAAAAAAAAAAAAAAGGGCCCCCAAAAAAAAAGGGAAAAAATTTCCCCAAAAAAAAAAAAATTTTTTTTTTTTTTCCCCCCCCCCAAAATTCCCCCCGGGGAAAATTTAATTTCCAAAAAGGGGGCCAAAATTTTAAAACAAACCCGGGGGAAAAAAAAAAATTTGGGGTTTAAAAAAACCCCCCCCCAAAAATTAAAAACCCGGGGGGAAAAATTCCAAAAAAAAAAAAAATTTGTGCACACCCTTTCGGGACAAACCCACGGACGAAATTGGCTATGAGGACAAAAACCCCCGGACAAAAAACCTACGCACGAGGGCAAAAGCCCTCTAGAAAAAAGCCCCACCCTAAAGGATAAAAATACCACGGGACAAAACAATTTTTGTGCCCCCAAATTTCAACACCAGACAAAACACTACCGCGCGATTTGAATCATTTTTTGAAAACGTGTCGAGTTTTTTTCCAGATCGCTTTAGATGGGCGCACGTTTGGAAATAAAACCGAAATCGAAATAAGTAAAAAAAAAGCTTTGGTACAACCATTTAGGACAAAAAACCAACTGGAAACGTTATCGAATAAAACCCATTTTGAAAAATTAACCAAAGTTTTTGAGTAAAAACCATTCAGGAAAAAACCCACTGGACAATTCCTACCAAACGGAATAAAACACACAAAAAAAATTACCCCCTATGAGCTCTGAGGACAAAAACCTACGGGACATAACACTACCCACCAGGACAAAACCCATTAACATAAGACCACCCAAAGGGGAAAAAAAAACAAAAAAACAACTGCCAATACAGTTTTTTGCACACCCTTTTGGCAAAGTCACTTGACAAAACACTCCCCTTCCCGGACAAAACCCCATCCACAAAATACAACCCTGGGGGCAAAAATCCAGTAGACAAAAATCTTTGTGCAGACTTATTAAAACAAAAAAAAGCAATGGACAAAACAACCCTTTTGGCGCACCCATCACGACCAAACCTACCGCAAAAACTCCCGCAGGAAAAAAAGCCGAGTCCAGTTTAATTCCAAACGCGTTGGTGTCGACACGTTTTTAAAAATCAAACCGCATTTTGAAAAAAATTCACCAAAGTCTTTGAGTACAACCTTTTAGGAATTCACAAATACCGGGACAAACCCACGGAAAACGAAAACAACTTAGGAAAAAAACCAATTTGGCAACCCTACGTACGCGGGTTAAACCCCTAAAACAAAAAACACCCCAAAAGGGATGAAAAAAATACCTCAGGACAAAACAAGTGTTTTTTCACACCATTCAGGACACCAACAAAACAAACCGACAAAAATTAAAAATTATTGAAAACCGAGATTTCCAAATCGTGTTAATGACGCCATTTGAAAAATTTGTTTGAAAACGACGGTTTATTTTCAAAACGCTTTGCAGACGTTTTTAATAAACCCAATTTGAAATAAATTCACCAAAGTCTTGAAAACAGCTTAGGACAAAAACCCACGGGACAATTCACTACCCTTCTGGACAAAACACCACCTACGGGGAAAAACCACTAGACAAAATACCCCCGCGGCAAAGCCACTAAAGAAAATACCACCCAAAGGAAAAAAAAACCACGGCAAACAAGCTTTTGTGCCACACCCATTCAGAAAACCCGTTGGACGAAAACTACCATGAGACAAAAACCATTCGCAACACACCACGCATGCAAAACCTCTAAAAAATACACCCCAATGGATAAAAAAAAATACCACAAGACAAAACAGTGTTGGTGCACCATTCGGGAACCAGACAAACATCCGACCGATTTGAAAACTTTACTTAAAACGTCGAGTTTATTGTGATCGCGTTAGTATGTGCAACACGTTTTGAAATAAAACCGCAATCTGAAATAAATCACCAAAGTCTTCAGAACAAAAACTAACTGGACAATACACTAAACATGCAGGACAAACCACCCTGATCAAATACACCTTTGAGGAGAAAAACCTACTGGTCAAAACACTTCCCACGCAGGGCAAACAGCACATTAGTCAAAAGACAACACCTAAAGGAAAAAAAAAACACTGGAAAAAAACAAGTCGTTCTGCACAACCTTTCAGGAAAAAACCCACTTGGCAAAACACTACCCTTGCAGAACAAAAGCCCACAAATACCACCCATGAAGGACAAAAACCCCACCAGAAAAAAACAAGTCTTTGTGAAGACATATTCAGGAGGAAAACTGCCGACACGATTGAAATAATTATTTCAAAACGTGTCAAGTTTACTTCAAAACGCGTTAAGTGTGTGTCAACACGTTTGACGTAACGACACGATTGAAATAATTCTTTCCAAACGTGTCGAGTTTTGTTTCAAAACACGTTGCTGTGTGTCGACACGTTTTAAAAATAAAACCGCAATTTGAAATGACTTAATCAAGTCTTTGAGTACAACCATTCCGGACAAACACCACTGGACAAAATACCACATACGAGGACAAAAACCTACTACACAAAACACTATCCACGCGGGACAAAAGCCCACTAGACAAAAGATCACTCTAAAGGACGAAAAAAACCACTGGACAAAACAAGCCTTTGTGCACACCCATTCAGGTCCAAACCCACTAGAACAAAACACTGCCCATGCCGGAGAAAAGCGCACAACACTAATACCACCCAAGAAGGACAAAATTCCACTAGACAAAACAAGTCGGACGGGAGACACCGGACCAAAACACAACTGACGCGATTAAAATTAATATTTCAATACGTGTAGAGATATTCAAAGCGCGTTGGTCTGGTCGACACGTTTTCAAATAAAACCACAATTTGAAATAAATTCACCAAAGTCTTGGAGTACAACCCTTCAGGACAAAAACCCACTGGACAATACACTACGAATACGGGATAAACAGCACTGGACAAAATAACCACCAAATGAGCTCTGAGGACAAAAAAACTACTGGACAAAACACTATCCACGCAGGACAAAAGCCCACTAGACAAAAGACCACTCCTAAAGTATTATACCACTGCACAATACAAGTGTTTGTACACATCCATTCAGGACTAAAGTCACTTGACAAAAAACTACCCTTGCAGGACAAAAGCCCACTACTCAAAATACCACCCATGAATGACAAAAATCCAGAAGACAAAACAAGTCCTTGCGCAGACTTTTTAAGGACGAAAAAAACTACTGGACAAAACAAGCCTTTGTGCGCACCCATTCACGACCAAACCCACCTGACAAAACACTACCCATGCAGGACAAAAGCGAGTCCAGTTTATTTCAAAACGCTTTGTTGTGTGTCGACACGTTTTAAAATCAAACCGCTGTTTGAGTACAACCATTTAGGACAAGCCGAGTCCAGTTTATTTCAAAACGCGTTGTTGTGTGTCGACACGTTTTTAAAATCAAACGCATTTTTGAAATAAATTCACCAAAGTCTTTGAATTTAGGACAAAATCCACTGGACGAAATACTACCTATGAGGACAAAAACCAACTGGACAACACACTACGCTCGAAGGGCAAAAAGCCCTCTAGACAAAAGCTCAGGGCAAAAGCTATGAGACAAAGAACAACACCTAAAGAGAAAAAAAAAACACTGGACAAAACAACTGTGCACACCCTTTCAGGACAAAACCCACATGACAAAACACTACCCTTGCACAAAAGCCCGCACTAGACAAAACAAGTCTTTGTGAGGACATATTCAGGACGAGGAGACACCAGAGAAACACTACCAACACGATTTGAAATAATTATTTTCAAATGTGTCGAGTTCATTTCAAAACGTGTTAATGTGTATGTCGACACGTTTTGACATAACGGCGCGATTTGAAATATTCTTTCAAAACGTGTCGAGGTTCTTTCAAAACGTGTTGAGGTGTGTCGACACGTTTTAAAAATAAAAATGTAATTTGAAATAAATTCATCAAAGTCTTTGAGTACAACCATTCAGGCCGAAAAACCACTGGACAAAATACCACCTACGAGGACAAAACCTACTGCAC
>JAFLJL010001330.1:0-30000 GCA_018398815.1 Conus ventricosus | reverse complement strand
TAATTATTTTTTTAATTGTCATTTTTATTTGGGGTTAAAAATGAAGACCGAACTAGCTACAGAGCTTATTAATATACTTTATGATGATTGGGAGAGGGGAGGCGATAAAGATCAGTTAAAGAACAGGTTTGAAGAATTAATTACTGATCTTTTTAATCGCATAGACATGCGAGAAAGCGTTAAGCAGGCTATAAGTAAAATACCAAGTTCTTGGCCCCAACCAATTATAAAGTTATTTGCCATTTTAGTTGATTATATAGCTTCTGAAGATGCTAATCTAACTGTTTCTACTGGCCCCGAAGGAGTAACTATTTGCTTTAATGAAGATCAATTTTTACGACTAACAACAGCAAATGCTCACTGAAGAGGAGCGGCTTACTTACTTAATTTTGTATTTATGATTTTAATCTGGGTTTAAAAAATGAACCCTCACATAGTTATAACGCTTACAGAAATATTTGATGATTTTGGGTGGGCGATTAGTGCAGGAGTTGATAAAGAAGAGTTAAAGACCGTGTTTTGATGAATTTATAACAGAACTTTTTGAAAGTTTAACTATACGAGAAAGCGTAATGGAAGCCATTAGTAAAATCTCAGAGTCTTGTCCTAAACCAATTATAAAGTTTTTTGCCATTTTACTTGATAATATTGCCCCTGAAGATGCTGACTTGCATGTGTCTGATGATCTTGAAGGAATAACTGTTACCTTTAAACCTGAACAGTTTTTACAATTAGAAAAGGTGAACTATAAATAACAGTTGAATTTACAATTATTTTTTATTTATTTTAGATTTAAAAATGGCTGCCGAACTCAGTGAATCTGATTTAAAGGATTGTAATGAACATTTGACGAAACAATGAAAATGTTAAACATTGATTTTAGTGATTTGGTTTTGAGAATGATGTAAACAATATAATAAAAGATCATAGTGAACTATTTAACGAAGCAACCAAAGTGATGAACATTGACTGCAGTGATTCAGAAAAAGCTAAAATATTAGCGGGTGTTATTGTAAGGCTGACATGTCTTGATGTGTTGCAACGCTTGGGTGAAGAATAAAAAGCTTGTTTTACTTACTTTTATATACATTTATTTTTTTTGATTTACGTAAATATTTTGGCTTTAAAAATGACGACCACAAGTAAATCCGGGGACAGAAAACTATATACGATGGAAAAAATAATTCAATAGTGACAAACAAATAAGCAATATGTTTAGTGAGGGCGGACATGGACATCATTGACCCCACAAATGTTCATGAAAGCGTGGCACATGCTATCTCTAAAATTCCAGAGTCTCTTCAGATGGAGCCGCCAGTAAAAGTGCTGTTGGCCGTTCTGATTGATTATATAACGCCTGATGATACTAACATGCCAGTCTGGGTTTTCAACAAGGCAGAAAGAAGTAATCAGCTATCACGACTTTAATTCTAACTGGGCTGACTACATGCTTACACAGTTTAACCATGCAAGTGAGGAGGCAAGTTAAGGGGTTCTGGCTGGTCTGAAGGGACAGTCCTTGAAATCAAATTGAGACAAACAAAGTTTTATCCTATAGAGGCAATTCTTACCTTCCTCTCCCAAAAGAGTTAGAATTAAAACGGGCAGTCTTAAACATACATAATTCTGACAACATGTGTTTTATGTGGGTGTGTTTAGCGCACTTGCATCCTGTCAAAAATCATGCAAACAGAGTTTCCATTATGAAGCATATAAGCAAGAACTGAACTTTGATAACATAACCTTCCCAGTAAGCATAGAAAGCATATCTCAGTTTGAAGAGCAAAACAAACCAATCACTGTAAACGTATACAAATGGTCTGTAGTAGATAATCTAGTGCCTCTAAGGATTTCTCCCAACGCTCCCACTTTAGGCGAATCACTTGACAAACATGTAGACTTGATACTGTTTTGCAGACAGCCCTAAGAGCCATTATGTATTAATCAGAACAATAAGCAGGCTTAGGCTTTTACATCAAAGGATAAATCTAAACAAGAGCTTTGCAGAAGGTGTTTGGTTAGAATCCCCACTATAGAAGCAGCTGCCAGTCATAGAACTCATTGTAAAAGTTTTGTAGACTGTGAAACTGAACTCCTCACACCTAAACCAGGCTCTAAAGTTATTTTTAAAGAATGTACACAAAATGCAAATGAGCCATACGTAGTTTTATGCTGACTTTGAATCGCTCTTACCACAGTACTACGGCCCACAACAACAAGAACAAAAAACAACCTTATTAACCCACCATCAGATCTGTTCTTATGCGTTTATTGTTGTTTAGGTCAGATGGGGCACAAACACGCCCCGAGATTTACAGAGACACCGACGCAGCTAGTAGATTTTTAGAGCAGATGAAACAACTTTGCAATCAGTTATCCAATGAACAGAACCTTTCAAGTATTGTTATGACTCCTGAAGACCAAGAACGCTATGACTCATCTACACACTGCTGGATTTGCGGTTTAGAGCTAACACCTAACAGTAAAGACGTGACAGTAAGAGACCACGATCACATTACTGGAAAGTTCAGAGGGGCTGCACACAACAATTGTAATTCTTCAACTTAAGGTTGATCCTAAGACATGGAAACTGCCTATCTTCTTTCATAACTTACGAGGCTACGATTCTCATTTCATCATGCAAGCAGTGACTTCTGAATATCAGAGGGTTACCTGCATTGCACAATCTTCAGAAAAGTACATGACTTTACTCTTGACTGCTTATCCTTCTAATGACCTCTGCCCAACATCTGATGGGGAGTTTAGATAAGTTAGCAGGATCTCTACAAGACTATCCAATAACTAAACAATACTTTGACCCATCTTTAGTGCGCAAAGGAGTTTATCCTTATGAATACATGAACTCATGGGATAGGTTTGATTGAAGACTCACTTCCTCCTAAAGGCGCTTTCTTTTCTAGTCTTAGAGGCAAAGACATAACTGATGCTGACTATGAATACGCACAGAAAGCCTGGACAGTATTACACTGTCAAACGATGGGTGATTATCATGATCAGTATTTTATTGGCTGACGTGTGTTTATTAGCAGACGTCTTTCAGAATTACAGAACACATGCATGAAACATTACAGCTTAGACTCATCACATTACATCTCTGTGCCCGGCCTTTCTTGGGACGCCTTCTTTAAAGTCTACAAACATCCAGATTGACTTAATTTCTGATCTGCCCACACTTCGAATGATTGAAGATGGGTTGAGGGGAGGTATTAGCATGGCCTCACATCCTTACTGCAAAGCCAACAACAAGTATTTAGACGACTATGATCCCACTAAACCATCCACACTATCTAATGTACTTAGACGCCAACAATCTGTATGGATGGGCTATGAGCCAACCACTTCCACTGAGAAACTTTACAATGATAAAGGCCCTCATAATGTTAATGCTGTGTTAAGTATGTTGTCGCAGCTTCCAGCTAATAATCCAATAGGGCTAATCTTGGAAGTAGACTTAGAATATCCTTATGAACTACACGATCTCCATAACGATTAACCCCCTAGCCGCAGAAAGATTAAAGATGAGTCCTATTGAACCTCCTAAACTTGTTCCCAATCTTCGCAAACAAAACTAAATATGTGTGCCATTACAGGACTGTTACAGTTTTACCTAAGACATGGATTGAAACTGACTGTGTTCATAGAACCATTGCTTTGACCAAGAGCCTTTTATGAACCATACATCAAGAAGAACACTGATCTTAGAACCCAAGCCACTGACGCTTCAGAAAAAGACTTCTTTAAACTGATGAACAACAGCTGTTTTGCTAAAACTATGGAAATCCACACAAACGTAAAGATGTGAATTAGTTACAAAAGAAAAACCAAGCAATTAAGTTTGCCTCTAAACCAACTATCAAGACTTTAGAAGATTTAACGACAGCTTGTTGGCATTATGATGAAGAAAAAGGATGTTAAGTTGGACAAGCCAGTGTTTATTGGCTTTACTGTATTAGAGTTGTCAAAGTTTATTGATGTTAGAATTTCTGTACGACTACTTTAAACCGCGGTACCCAGAAGCAAGAGTACTTTACACAGACACTGACTCTTATTCTAGACGTCCCAACAGAAGACTTCTATAAGGATTTAGAAACAGAAGTGGCTAAAGGGCTGATGGATGGTACGACACATGTGACTATCCAAAAGATTCACCCTTTACATTTAACTGTGAACAAGAAAGTGATTGGAAAGATGAAGGATGAACTTAATGGACAGTTATCAAAGAATATGTTGGGTTGCGATCAAAGATGTACAGCGTTGCTAGCCAACTTCTGTAATGAAGAAGGCTAAAGGCATAAGTAAAGAAGTTGTCAAAAAAAATATATCTCACGATAACTACAAGCAAGCTCTCTTTGAAAACAAAGTATTTCATCACACAAATGTTAATCGCGCTCTACTCTTCATCAAGTAAACACAACTGCTGTTAACAAGAAATCACTAGTCTCTAACAATAACAAGAGAACTTACGTCAATCCTGAGTTTTCCTATGCTGTAGGACATTGGAGAACTTTAAAAGATTAACTTGACAGACTTGGCTTGTACTTAACTTAGGAACCTATCAAGAACTTATTTAAGAACCTAACAAGAACTTAACTTAAGAACCTAACAAGAACTTATTTAAGAACCTAACAGTACTTGACAAGAACTTATAATTTACTTACACTTTACTTGTAATTTACTTGCACTTAACTTAGAAAGTACTTTCTATAACTGACTTAAACTTGTACTTATCTAGTTCTTAACTTGTACTTTATCTAGTTCTTAAAAACTATTCCATAGAAAATGGGTCTACAACAGGAGGTTGCACTTTTTTTGCAGAAGCTGGTTCTTCTTCTTTTACTGGGGTTGTGGGGGTTTGCGACTTGCTGCTAAGTATGGCGTTAGACATTTGTATGCTAAAACTCCCCCACCAACAACAACGCAGCAAATACATAATAATACATCTTATCGTTTGTTTGTGATTGTGTTGTTGTTAATTGAGCTGTTGGTGCTGGCGGTGATGTTGTATTACTATCTAACAAGTTTTGTTTTGCTGATTGGTTTGCTTTTTGCAGTCTGTTCCATTCAGCTAGTTTACGCCCAGCCTCAATACGCCCAGGATTTTTAGTTTTAGTAACACTACTCACTTGCTGGCACATTCACTTGTGGGACATTCACTTGTGGTGCATTCTGCTCCTGCGGATTGTCCTGCGACGTCTTCTTCTCCTGATCGCTCATTTTTTTATTGCGATTAAATTTAATATGATCAAAATTAATATGATTAAAAGTAATTAATCCCATGATGAATGGGCATAACATAGTCCCAAATCTGTAATACATGTCACATGCAAGAGTTTTAGGGACTTGTTTAAAACCGGATCTTGTGATAAGTCATATTTTAAATCTTCTTCTGAATCAAACCGGCGCCACCTTACTTACTAACTAGCATATAGACTAATCATTGTCTGACCCACTGATCTAAACCATTTTTGACCCTAGCTGTGCTTCGTACCTAGCGTAGTACTTCTCAATGTCTGATGTAGACAGTTGTTGAATCTGTTCAATACTTAGTTCAACACCTAAATACTGTTTAGTTTTTCCACTCGCAGCCAGAGAGTATAATCTTCTTTATGACAGTTGTCTACGGAGTAACCTGCTTGCTCCTCGCACTTTAATAGTTTCGTCACAATCCATTTTTAAAAACAATAAAAAATAATATAATACTTTTAAAAACCATGAGTTTAACGCTGGTTAATTATGCAGTGCCTATCGTTGGTGCTATAGTCTATTCAACCCTTGCAAAATGCTTGTTAGGAATAAAACCGCCTAACATGGGAAAGATAGAAGATTCGCCAAAACTAGTTGCTACTTTATTTTTAGCTTTAACAACAAAAGATTATTTGATTAAAAAGCACATAGACAGCCTTTCGTATTATGATTATTTTAATTATTTTTTTAGTTAATAAAAAGATGAGTGAAAAAAAGATTATCAATACGATTTACCATTCTGCTGTAATTAGCGGCCTTAGTATAGGCTATAGTTGTGCTAGCAAAAAACAGTTTAAAATGAAGCCGGCTGACCTAGGAAGGTTAGACATTGAGGACGTTGTTAAGGTTATAGTTGTAATTACTGCAGGGATTGCCTCAAAAGACTTTCTTGTTGCACAGAATATTATCCCAGAAAATATTAGTTCATAGAAAGATTAATTTAGAAAATATTATTTATAAAAAGATGTCTGGATTGGATCTGATGGTAGGAGGAGCTATTGTTAAATGCTTTGACCTTCTCTGGAAGCAATTATATGTTTAGTAAATTGCGGTCCATGAAGAAAGAGCAAGACATAACAAGGCAATAGAAGAAGATTTAGCTAAGGCAAGAGACGCTTATGAGAAAAGACGAACTGCCCACTTAGACGCCATTAATAAAAAGTTAAGAGAACAGGAATGCGCCAAAAGACTTTCTTATTGCGCAGGGAATTATCCCAGAAAATATTAGTTCATAGAAAGATAATCTAGAAAATATTAATTTATAAAAAGATGGCGGGAGTAGTTATGATGGTAGGAGGAG
Source organism: Conus ventricosus (assembly GCA_018398815.1). Classification (NCBI taxonomy): domain Eukaryota; kingdom Metazoa; phylum Mollusca; class Gastropoda; order Neogastropoda; family Conidae; genus Conus; species Conus ventricosus. Next base: position 23,435 of record JAFLJL010001330.1, on the reverse strand, counting down.
CTATTGTTAATGCCTTGGCCTTCTCCGGCAGCAATTATATGTTTAGTAAATTGCGGTCCGACGAAGAAAGAGAACGCCATAACAAGGCAATGGAAAATTTAGCTAAGGCAAGAGACGCTTATGAGAAAAGGAGATTGCTCACTTAGACTTTATTAATAAAAAGTTAAGGGAACAAGGACATGCGGAGCACACATTTACAGACGTTGATGAGGCAATGAATGAGTATTACTTAGTGACAGGAAAGAAGTTTCTAAACATCGCCACCGCCAGAACTGTCTGACTTTTATGAGCCATCAGAAGAACAGAAAATAGCAGAAATTGGTTTTATTGTGGGGCGCTATGGGAGCAATCTAATATTCTTGCACAAACAATTTAAAATCCAATTAAAATACAGCCCTTCTTATGGATAAGCACAAAATATATTATTCTCCTAAAGGTATTGGAAAGGAAAGTCTGCTATTGAAAAACTAAGTAAGCTGCTAGAGTGTCTGAATCAGATGCGAAAGACTGGCTTCAAAACAGGCAATTTGGCAAATATCTGCCTGCCCCAAAAAGAATAATAAGGCCTAGATTTGTTAACTCCAGTTCCTAATGACACCCACCAGATGGACTTGCTCTATCTTCCACATGATAAAGTTAAAAGAAAAAAGTTTTAAGTATGCTCTGACAGTTGTTGACATGGCTTCAAGATACAAAGACGCTGAACCTTTAACAGATAAAAGCTCAACTGCTGTGGCTGTGGCTTTACAACAAATATACATGCGAGGTCCATTAAAGTATCCTCGGATGATTCAAGTTGATGATGGAAAAGAGTTTAAAGGCTCTGCCAACCAGCTGTTTTTAAAACATCATGTTACAGTCAGGAGAAGGATCCCAGGCAACCATCGATCACAAGCCCTAGTAAAAACTTTAATAAGAATCTAGCTGACGTTTGTTTACCTATCAATATCACAGAGAAATTATGGACACTACGAAGTACAGAGAACGCAACACAGAATGGGTTAGGAGATTGCCAGCAGTCTTACATGCCATGAACAATGAAGAATTTAAAGCAACAGGGTTGAAACCAGTAAACGCAATCAAGTTAAAAAAAAATTAGCATTACTGAAGATGTGCAGGGGACTCAAAAACTCTTGCCGTTTGGGACTAAAAGTAAGATACTTGTATGCTCCTGGAGAGGCAGAAGGTGATGTTAGAATTAGAGCCACAGATCCTATATGGAGCATAGATGTATATGAAGTTGAAAGAATTATGAAAACAACCCCTCCTGTATATTATTTAAGAGAGACTCTCTCTTCTAGCGGTGCTACTACGTCTAAAAGACCTGCCCCTAAAAGATCGTTTGTTCATGAAGAGCTGCAAGTTGTCCCGCCAAACACAGTGAGTTAACAAAAAAATAGTATTTGTTAAATTATTTTTTGTTAAACTTATTTTTTTGCTCTATTTTGGGTTTAAACCGATCGTGTGTTTGTTTTTCAATGTTCTGTTTATAATTGCGCAGTGTCTACCTGTCGTGAAGTAAAAGTCTTTCTCCACTCCTTTTGAAGTTCAATCTTTTGTCGTCTATAATCATCACCGTCAGCCATAAGCTTCTGAAATTCTTCGTCCGTAATGTTTTCATCCTGTAATGATTTGCTTATTCTTAATCCAATGAACAAAGTTTTGCCGATGCTAAAGCAACAATGGCAGTGTGCTTTTGTAATTTAGAGTTAATTTTTTTAAAACAGCACTTAACAATCATAGACATGGCGCCTAACCCTAAACCAAGGCCCCCTAATGCTAAAGAGGCTGGCGCTCACGACCCCACTAGCTAAAAGAGCAACACCAGACCCACACTTACGCTAGCTACAGCTGATGAGCCAGTAATTACATAAGAAAGAGTATTTAAAGCTTTAGCATAATTTCTTTCTAGTAATCCTATACTTATCCAAGTCGCTTTCTATTTTCCTTTTGAAGTTCAATTATTTGCTCTAACCTAAACTGTTGAACCTCCATTTTTTAATCAAGATTATTTTTTAAAATTAATCTTATATATATCTTCTTAGTAATCCTTCTGGCAGCACTTCATCAACAGAGTAAAACGCAATAAAATCAACATACTTAAGGAAAATAAAGTCAAGTACTGTTAGTTTGTCTTTGTCATACCATCACAGTAACCTTGTCAATGATGCAAGGGCGTTTATTTCATCTCCGTTTTTAGTAATAACAATAAACGAGCTTAAAAGGGCATCCAAGTTTTCAGCCTTTATTTGTATGCCTCTAATAAAGGTATGTTCTGGCAAACTAGACTTGCCCTCCCTCGGAGTAATAAATAAGCGAAAAATCATCGTCATTTGCCTAGGCAGTGATTCTAGCGTTGGGGTAAATTCTAAGCCGACGGTGTCATCCCCCACTTCAGCTAAGGACTGCTTTCTCTGTAGCACATATTCAGAACCCTGCCTAGTTATTTCAATCTGCTTTTTTCTGTTGTGTTCCTGGAACGAGGCTAACAAGAATGGGCCCTTCATTTTAAGGCTTTTCTAAAAATTGTTTTTTCTTATCATAGTATACATTGGGGCTTCGTAGTTCAAACTTTAAATTCCAGTCAATTTCAGGAATCAACGCCCAAGCATTCTCTCTTTTATGAAGTTTTGTATTCGCGTTTGCCAAAATCGTTTGCTCTTAAATTTCTTATCTCTTCTAGGGTAGGATGTTGCTGCCGTTTTTTGTTTTCAATTTCTGTTCGTTGTAAACCCCCTCATCTGTGTACTCAAATCCATAAACATTTCCTGGCACTCCTATTAGATCAAACTCAGTTGTGTCTCCTAGGTCTTTTAGCTCTACTGCAGTGCATTTAGGAGCTAGCTGCGCTTTTGATTCTGGCCCTCGAGACATTCTTTTTAATATATTAAATTATATAAACAAATTGTTATAAGCAATCAATAATAAACAATCTACAATAAACAAACGTATTGAACTGGGGGGTCAGTCCGTAAGCATAGCTTAGCGTGCTTAGATGTTTCTAACTGCTCTTTTATTTTTTTTAGCTCATCTTTGTCCCTTATTATATAATTTCACTTAAACATTCTTCAAAACTATCTTTGTCCTTAGTGTAAAATAATACAACCGATTTTAACTGCGATCTAAAGTCTTTTAAGACAGCATTGTATTTTTGAGTTAAGAGCCACACAGAAACAATGCATGGCGCCCACTAAAGGCTAGCTTTGACAGAGCTTTTCTTTTTTTTAACAATGTCTCGTCAGCTGAACAGTCATCAATAATAAACAGTGTTTCAGTTCCCTCAAATAGTCTATAGTAACGTTCTAAACATTCGCTCAGTTTGTCGCTAGGATCAACTAGAAATATATTATCGTCTGTCCAAATAAACTTCCTTTCTTTGTAAGACTTGTTGTGCTTAATAGTTGTGCAGAATATAACAATGTGTTCGTAATGAAACCTGTAGATTGTTTGTAACAATCAAGTACGAAGACAGTTTTCCCACACCCAGTAATCCCGCAGATAAGAGAACAGTGCGGATCTTTGGGTAGAAACTTCAATCTATCCATCTGTTTTTATTAGAATATTTCTTCTGCATTTTAAAAAGCCTTATCTTTTAGTCTGTTTTTCTTCAATGTTTAACTGAGCATCACAAACCATAAAAACATGCATCTGTATTGGGCCGTTTCCGTCTGCTTTCTTGTGAATATTTATTTTTATACCATCTTGCCCTATCCTTTCTCCACTTCCAAACAATCTGTTGTTCAAATGTAGATCTAAAATCCAACCACAGCCCATATTTACTTATTAAGTAGTCTTCGAGTCTTACATCATAAAGGCGAAGTTTTTTACATACGTGATCAACTGCAGGATCCCTTTGCCTGCCTCCAGCGAACAACTTTCTTATTTCATCGAAGTGTTGGTGAGGTAAAGTCCGCCGCCCTGAATACAGCCGAGATCAGACCTGCCATTTATTACACAGTCAACCTTCTCAATTTTTTGGATATTATAAAACACTTCTGATTCTCTATGAAAAGGAGTTGTTCCTTCAGTAAACAATAACAAAATTCCTTTTAAAGACTTCAGAGCCTGATTTAGATGTATGTTCCAGAGAGTGTCTCGCTTTGTTTTTATTTTCTGTAATGCGTGTATAACGTTTTCATAATAAATAACCGTTTTACTTTTATACTGGTTAAGATTGTTCTGGCCAGTCCAGGGTTAGCAACAACATCAACTCAAGAGAGATGTCGCTGACTGTGTATTTAGCTAAAGGATCTTCTGACAAAACACAGAAACTGCTAGGATTAAATGTCAGTGTATAAGTAAGTTTTTCTTTTAGTGCGCCTTGGTAATATGGCATATGCGTCTTTAAACAGCTCAAAATCTAGAGGATGCAGAATCTGTTGCCAAATGCTTCTGCTACTGCCTCATCTTTAACATCATCCTTTGCATCACCTGCTTTAGCCTGTGCTGAGGCCGTTTGGGCTTTGTATTCCTTGATAAACTTTCTCTTTTCTTTCTTTTTTAGGCAACCATAGATCAGAATAGAGGGTAAAAATATCTGCCGCTCTTAGTACAAAGACTTCATTACCCTCCAGTTTTATTAATATGTGATTAACGATTGCTCTGCCTAAATTACAACAACAGTAGCATTAGGATCTGCCGATGTAATAATTTATTTTGAATGATAGTTTAGCAGTGCCTGGCATTATAACATCGTCAGCGCCAAGATCAGGGAACATAACTATTAAATCTTGTCCAGGCTGAACTGTTGATGGAGTATTTACACTAATTACAGTCTGCCTTATGCCTTTTACACCGTGGGTTCTTTCTCTTTTCTATATGGATCGAGGTCACAACCGTATGAGTTCATTTTTTATAAAACAAAAAAGAATATAAATAAAAAAATATGGATGAAGATTTTGACGTGATTGAACCTATTGAAGAAGAAGATGAAGATGAACTAGGCCCTTCATTGCAAGAAGAAATTGAAAGAGCAGCAGCAGGCCAAGGAGTAGGGTTAGCCAAATACGATTGCTAGATAGAATTGAATCATTATATAGCCATATGGGGCGAGAACAGCCAGGAGCACTAGGGTTTCTGATTTTTCAACAGATAAAAAATAATCATTTGTATGTAAGAACCAGTAAAGGAAAGAGTGTACGGCTTACTGCAAAGCCAGACCCAACCCAGTTTTTAAGCAGGGCCACAATTCTTAGAGAACTCCCTGTTGTTGACCAAAGGCAATTAAACTTTATTGACGATTTAAGGTCTGAGGCTGTGAGTCTTTTACAAAACTTGGGGCAAGAGTTGCCAACACAATCTGAAATACAAAAAACTACCTCTTCAAGAGTTTAAATCGAACAGCAGATGAACTAATAGCAGAAATGAGACGAGTTTTAATGAGGAGACGCAGTTAAAAACAATTGAAGATTCACCATTGCCTATGCGTGAAATCCTGGGGCTTAATGCCGCTCTGCGAACAATAAGGGTGAACTGACAAACAATTATAGCAAAACTTGGTGAGCTGGATAGAGAGATAGAAGAAGAAAAAAATAAGCTGGCTGATGCAGATGATAACAATTTAGGGCGAGAAGAAAGGCTATAATACAGCAGAAAATACAAGATTTAATGATAGAAAGGGCGGCTAGGTTAGAAACGCTGTCTACTAACAGAGCGCAGCTAGCATCACAAACAAGCAGAATAAGAGAAACTATAAACAGAACACTTTATGAAAACACTACGCTAGCAGAAAGAATAAGGACTCTATTCAGAGAACAGGGGATTACAATAGTTAGTATATTAACGGCTGTTGGGTTTGCTATCTCTACACTCGTTTATGCTTTAACTGGCAGCGCACCAACAGGTCAGTAACGCCTCCAACACTCAGCCTGGTAAAAGTTGGATTAGAAAACAATTACATCATCTAGCAAACTTATTAAAGAAGTTAGCTGCCAAGCGCTTGATGCTCTGCCTTGAATAATTGGCAGTGTTGTTAGTTGGGTTTTGTCTACTATAGGTAAGGTGGCTGGTTATATGGCTGACCATCTGTGGACATTAGGAGCGTTAGCTGCTGGATTAATTTTTAGTGAAATAAAGTATGGCTAATCCAGTAAAAGTTAAAAACACAACAAGGGCTGTCTTTTCGCTAGTGTGGCTGTCAGTGTAAGGTAGATCAACAGGTGGCGTGCTTTCTGGGCTGCTTTCTGGCTGTGGATCGCTTATAACTGGTGGTGAATCACTTTCTGGGGCGCTATAACTAAGATCACTTTCTTCAAGGCTAGGTACTTTCTTTAAAATGGATGGGGCGGGCCTTGTGTTTAACCTTGATTGTGCCCTAAGTTTTGATCGTCTCCAGCTATAAGGATTTCTTTGTTATAATTCTGTATCATGCCCATCTGTAGTCTAAGGTCAGAGGGTAGCATGTATAATCCATGGCCTACAACAAAGTCAACCTTTGACCTAGCATGTGCAAGAACGTCTTGATACCTTTGTATGCTGGCAGGCAAATCAACAGCAGAGTTAATAGCATCTTCTAAATTAGCTAGAAATGTTTTCTGCATCAAAGCCTGTAGATTGATCTACTATGCTAGACTTGGTTTGTGCTTGTGCTCCTAAAAGACACCAAACGTATGTTCTTATGGAGTCATTAAGCCTTTGCACTCCTGGCATTGTTAAGGCCTTTACTTTCATCTAAGATAAATGTTGCCCAAGCATTTAGGATGTTTTGTTCTATGGACCCCAATCGAACTTGTGTTTTGGGTGAAAAGAGGTGTGGCCTGGCCAATAGTCATAAGTATATCTCTTTTTGTGCCCCACAAATACAATGTGCCCAACCCATGATTGCGGTCTAACTTTTGTCTAAAATCAGTTGAAGGATCAATGTTAAATTCGTTGCAAATTCTTTCATATGCATTATTGTCCATTGGGCTGTTAAATGGAATTAAACGCGCTGTCGTTAGGGAGTGGCACTTGTAGTTCAGTTAGTATTCGTCTGTACTGGGTAATAAACATGAAAGTTATATACTGCCCTTACTAAGAGATTGGGGTGATATAAATGGTTTGCATATGAAACACCGCAGCCAGTAGTTGCGCAGTAAATGGCAAAATTTAACTGATTCTGAAAAAAAGTCATAGGGTAGGATGACCATGCTGATGGCACGCTATCATTCTTTATTGGCGGATTTAATATCTAGTTAGTGGGTTTACAAGTCTGACTTGGAAGCCATATGATCGTCTACTGCAATGGTTAGTACGCTGAAGTCTAACGATTTGGGGTTATAAAACGCTCCTACACTGTAAGTAGTACTTCGCTATATTTAAAAGGCTCCATTTTTTTTTAATTAATTTTTTAAAATAGTTATAAAAAAAGATGCGCATCTATATAAACCAACAAAACAAACGTGTGTTCTTAACAACCCCAATTGACAATAGGCGCGGTAATTATAGGGTTGCCCTTAGAGAAATTGGGTTTAAAGTTATGTGGGCTAACATATCTGAAAAAGATAAGAATAACTGGATAGATGTTAAGGACGGACAAGGCAATATATTAAAACATTTAAAAATACCCGATGGCTACTACAACTTTTGTTCTTTAAAAGAAGTACTTAGCGAATATAGTATATTGTTAACAATTAACGAAGCAAACCTCAAAATTACTATAAATTTCCAGAACTTAAAGAAAAAAAGGAGTATGTTTTTCCTAGAAGCCTTGCTAATTTTTGGGCTTTTGGCAGTGGTGAAACATATAGCTTCAGCACACACGGCCTGTTAGAATGGGGCATTTATAAATATTTAGGCAATAGACCTTCTGATTTTCTTGTGAACCCAATGTTGTATGTCAATTTACAACAGTTAAAAACATGTGCTAATTTGTTTGCCGGCTATCCATCTACAGTTCTAAAGGTTTTGCTACCAACTAGGGCGGGTTTTTGCGATTATCAGTTATATACGTTTGACGGAGACAGCCAATTTAAAGAATTAAATTGGGATACTATAATTCATTGGATGTAAAAATAACTAATCAAGATGGAAGACCAGTTGTTTGTTCTGATTTATTAATAGACCTAGAATAGAAAAAGCATACTAGAAAAGTAGGGAGGGCTCAGTCCCGCGACGTTAATAGTGTAAGAATTAGAAGAAGTTATATATATGTGCGTGAGTGGGCAGGGGTGGTTTAATTCACTATGTTAATCAATAGCAGGCCTTTTTGACCTGGATTACTGCACGGGCTTGTAGGACAGAACGCTCTTTCACACACACATACACACAAACACACACACACACAAACAACAAACATCCACTCACACATACGCAAACAAACACAAACAAACAAACACGCACATACACACAAAACAACAAACAAACAACAAACACATACGCGCGCGTGCAAACACTCTCGCATTCACACACCACACGCACCACACACGCACACACACATAATAGACCGGATGGTGCTTGCTGGGGAATGTGAAGGGGTTTTGTTTTTTTGTTCATTTTTTTGTTCACACTTGAACGTCGTAATTCGAGACAGCACCAAAGCACTTAGCAGAATCCTGAATCAATAATCACAGGATCTGTTTCAGTTCTATTGACGACCACCCGAAGGCAGCCTTTGTAAGTGAAGCAGGGCGTGGGCGCAGCTTGGGCCGGTCGGGCGACGATCAATAACTTGGCGTTTTGCAAAACCGCTAGACCCCCGTCATGCGTTTGTGGCGTTCACTGGGAGGCTTGCAGGGTAGTTTTGGAGGTAGACTGAGAGGTTTTTTCCCAAAAGTCTCCAAATTCACGGACTTGCAGCATGGTTTGAATTTGTTTTAACTTGCTGAAAATAAAACTGAAGGGGAGACCAACAGTGTAAAACTGAGGATACCCAAAAAGCACTTTTGAAACAGCACGCAATTTGCGAGCATGATCATCAGAATATCCACATTTCTCTTTGAGCCGCTTACCCCAAGTTTCTTTTACCTTTTTTATCATTTTTAAAGTAGTATTGATTCTCCACCAAAATAAACATTTCTTCCTCTGTCCACAATTCCGCCGGTGTTGGTGGTGGTAATGGGAGAATTTTGAGCTTGTTGAAAAGTAGAAGCGCGATCCATGTCAGGTAGAATTAAAGTTGATGGCTGTGTTGAGAAATCTAATAGATTTTGATGAGCAACTTGCGATTCCAGAAGTTCTCTCTCTAATTCTGAAAAAATATTTCTGGTAAAATCAATTCTATCACAGAAAAAAGCACGCGCCTGCACACAACACACAACCTTCCAATGTGGCGTCCCGGTCACAAATGGCAGACTGGCTGGAGGTCTGCGAACCTGTCAACCAAAAATGACGTCATACCTCCTTCTGATTGGTCGGCGTGCATTGTCAACCTCGGGTGATGTCGATGGAGGAAGGACTAGCGCACAGCCCAAACACACTCACAGCTTGCTTACAATCTCATTCATATATCATGCATTCGTCACATCAAACCACTAGTAAAGTCTATAACGTTACTACACATGATCATAGAACGAAACACAATGCATATGGAATCAAATGAAATAAAAAAATTCTCTCTTTCCTGAACTTCACAAAATCATTATCTAAAACATCATTAACTAACCCGGTAAAAAATAGATTTCTACTTTACCTGGCCAGGTGATCTTAACTATTCACGAATCACTGTCTTTTTCTTTTCCTTTTTTTTTCTTTTCACTGTCACTTTCACAACACGACACAACTGCTGGCACTGGTGTTGGTCTGCTTGCACCGGGCAGGCTGGACTGCTGGCACTGGTCAGGTTGGACTGCCGATGAAAGTGGCGCTGGCCAAGTATGAGGTCGAACCCCCGGTTAAGATAGAACAGTGACTATCAACATCGATCTGTTCTCCTTTCTTTCTTCCTGCATTAACGCATTGCACTCTCTCTCTCTCTCTCTTCTAGTCTGCTCTTATCAAATGGACATGGTTGCTTTTCTTTCTTTTTTTTTCTTTTCTTTCTTTTCCTCTTCATTAGTTAGCAACTCTCTCTTTCCACATCTCTCTTTAGTCCTCCTCTGCAGACTATCTCATGCTAATCTCTCAACTTGGTTCTCTTCTCTCCTCCCCTCATCTCTCTGCTTCCTCTCCTCAGAGATTACACTCAGACCTCTCTCTCTCTGTCTCTCTGTTCGTTCTCCTCTCGTTCTGCCGTTCTCTCACTCTCCACCCTTCTTATTCCGTTCCGATCTGTCCAAAAAGGGGGAGTACCATTGGTCAGTATTTTTACCCCTGATACCCGAAGTTATCTCCCTCTAATTCCATTGGATATTCAAATCATGACAGTCACGCCTACACGCCTTACTCTCTGTGGTGGTCAATTGGTCATTTAATTGATTAGCTAGATTTCACCCCCACCACACACTACCTTCTCCCTCTCCCTTTCCTGCTTTAAAACCTGCGACGTCCGACTAACAATGGCGCTGGTTTCCACAAATTGGCTAGATGAGCCTGAGCCCAGGCGCTACGACTCGTCTCGCTAGACATCGAGGCGTCGATCAAAGCTGCTTAGTCCGTCTAGCCGGACGACCGTCTCTGTGGAGCCTCTCCCCTATGCTTAATTGGCTGGATCCGAACCATGGGCCCGTCTACGTGGCGCCCAGAATATTTGAGTTAGAGCTTATGTCCAAACAACCTGGACCACGACTTGGTTGTTCTATTTTGACCGTGACAATTTCCCCCTTGCAAAAGACTATGCACCGCATCGTCTCAAAACCACGGTACAAAAAAACACAACCGAATTTGCGGGACACACAGTTTACACGTGCAGTTTGTATTTACAACCAACGGTTTATAAATTATAAAATATATCATTATGAATACCACTCCAATGATTATCTTGACGGCGCTCTTGCGTTTTTCAATAAAATTTATAACGACCTCTGTCGCACTTTGCATTTCCCCTACCTGCGGATTTGCCATCTCCTTTCAAAAATTTTTATGAAAAGCACAATATAATGAATCACGATCCATGACACTTCACTGAGGATCTCCATCCTCACTTATTGCAAATTGTCACATACAGGGTAGATTTGTTCTTCAACTGTTTCTCTTTATTTAGAACTGTGTGATAGCTGGGCCCTTAAAAGAAAACATTGGTTTGGAATTGTTGCCTGTGCATGTTTTTTTTTAGTTGCATCAAGCGTGCGTGGTCTTCCTTAGATACTTCGTTCCCAAGTCCAACAAACCGGTTAAAATTTGACGGCCTAACTGAGTTCAGGAACGGGGAGGTCACTGTTGTGACTTTCAGCGGGTGACTAAAGTTTCCCACACACGAAGCTGTTTTTCGGTTTTGAGCTCCTGTTCCCCCACAGTCTTCTTCTTCTTCTTCTTCCTAAAATACTGGTTTCACTCAAAACGATGGGTCACCACGCGCATATTAAAAAATAAAATAAATACATAAAAAAAGGGGCGACTCGACTGTTGCCCCTGGACAAATTTGGCAACAAGGGTCGCACTCAACCAGGGGTGAGTTGGCGTGGACATTATTGCCCCCCAATTTCGGGGGCTTTTCAACAGTTTTTCTGTGCGCCCTGTCGGGGGTCCGTCTCGGTTTCGGGTTGGAACTTTTGCCGTTGTTCGTCTCTGGATTTTCGAACCCTTTGTTTGTGCGTTTTCTGTGGCCATGGTTCAATGTATTCGTTAAAATTTTTCCTCTTTTTTCATGCTTTCTGGCATTATGGTTTTAATTGCAGTGTATTTTAACGTGGACTGCGGAAAGTGTGGGTAGAAGGGTGTATTTGGAACGGGGGGGAAAGGGGAAGTTTATTTTGCGGTGATGAAAACGGAGTAACTTCCCTTCGCCGTTTTAATTGTTATGTTTTAGTAAAATAAAGAAGGGAACAGTGTTCTTTTCCGTGAAGCTGGGAAAGCAAGTGGATAGTTAAAATGAACAGTCTGAATTTTCATTGAGGTTGTTTGGAGGAAAAAAACACATTTAATTTGTATTAAGTTTTGGAAGTCGTAGTATTGTATAATTTTTTTGCTTATAATATTTGGTGTTATTGAAAGGCGGTTCTGACATTTGACTTTTTAGTTCTCTTCGCTGGGGAACTTTTTTATAAGGGGGCCAAGGTCATGATGCGGCGAGTTGCCTCGGGTCAATGAAATACATATAAACACTTGTTGAATTTTTCCCTTTTTGATAACATTGTCAAAATTTGTTTAAGTTATTTATTAATGTTATTTTCTTCTTGGGGGGGAATTAAAAGGTTTTTGCATTTTTCTTGTTTGGGAGGAAAGAGGTGTTTAATTAAATTTTACTATGTTTTTTCAGTAGTTGGACTTAAGTTTTCTTGGGGAACTCGGTTAGAAATTACCGTCAGTTTAATTTTCATCCCCAAACCCTGATTAGTTGCTGTGCGGTCCCCTTCCGCACCTGAGCTGGTGAGATTGGCCGTTGTCAACGTGCCGACTGACGTTGGGTGACGTCTTTGTCTGAAGACAGGAGCCGTGGAAGAGTGACCCATTGACTCTTTTTAACAACGAATTTGGTCTTGGCTTCTGACTAGGAGCGGTAATGACCGTGTAGTAGTGAGATGATATGCGGAAATAGAATGTCATCGAATGAAAGCAGGAGACTTTAGGAACGAGAATCAACCTGACAAGGAGTGAATGAAGTCTTTGTGAAGCCGACTAATATCGCCTCCGCCAACATACCTGGGACACTCATGTTAGTTTTTTTGTTCATCCTCTTAGTTTTGGATTGCCATCGTCTTGGCGTTGTGACCCTCGATGAACTTTTGAAAAAAGAAGAAAACTCGAAAAGCTTTCATCGTTTTGGACTTTGGTTCACCTTCGTTGAAGAACGCATAGTAATGAACCATAGTTAGGATGATTTTGCTGTCTGAATTTCCCTGAGTTATTGTGATTCATGCTTGCTGCATGTGAATGATTTGAATACCCTGTTGTTGTGGTGTGCATCCCTTTTTGAAATCATTTGGCTATATTAATTGTTCTGTCATTCACGGGTTTTTGTACACAGAAAAGGGAAGAAAGAGCGGTCGCAGGTGGGGTGGTCAAGCGTACGCGTGCCTTTCATGTAATTTTGGTGCGCTTTTGGTTTTAGCAAATCATTGGGTTGTTGTTTTTCTTTGGACGCATGTTGTGAGTTTTTATAAATTTAGTTGTTTTGTGTTAACTTTTGGGTGTGATGTGGTTAGGGGAATCATAGTTGAGGTTTGGGGCTTGTGGATGAAGGTTAAAAAGTGCCTGATCGTTTGAGTGTGAACGCGGATGAAGCCCCTTGGTTTGGGTTTGCCATCTCCCCGGCCGTGACCATTTGGGGGCAGCGTGGGATGATGGCTGAACAGTAGGTCGGGAGTTTCATTTGGGTTTATGACTGGTGTGTGATAGGGTTAGGACATCCTTGTTTTGGTTTGGCATCTTTGTGTCCTTCGTGTGTTTTTTGAACGTGGAGGTTGGAGGGCCTGGGGCTCTGGACCGCGGGGCCCGGGATCCAAGCTCGACTGAGTTCAGGCCGAGTCCAGCCCTAAAAGCTTGGGGGAGGATCCACCTCAGGCGCTCAGTTAGGTCCCGATTCATCTAGCTTTCAGAGTTTTATTTAGTTAAAAAATTTGTAGGTTATTAGTTGGGTTTTGTATTGAGTTTTGTGTGTAAAAGGTGTTAGGTAGAGAAAAAAAAAAATTTTTGACGCTGTTCTTGAACTGAGTTTTCGCAAAAACAAGGTGGGGTATGTCCATTGAGGCAAAACGTCTACGTTCAGCCGTTTGGTTCCAGACTCAGAGGCTTCAGAGGAAAAGAAGGGATGCTGGCAAGTTAACTGTCGAGGAAAAAACCTGCTTGTTGAGCAAGAGCGTTCTCCGAGGGTACCAACACCGAGGTTAAGTGGACCCAGAGGTGTTACGGTTGCGCAAAACGGGATAGCTCTTGGACTGACAGGCACCGAGTTAGTGGCTTTTGTTCAGGGGGAGCTGAAGGAAATCAGGAAATGCGCTTGCGACAAAGGGAACTGGAGTTTAGGGAAGGGAAAAGTTGGATCGCCAGGAGAAATTAAGGAAGGAAGAGTTGGAAACGCCAGAGAAAAATAAGGAAGGAAGAGTCGGATCGCCAGGAGAAATTAAGGAAGGAAAGTCGGATCGCCAGGGAAGGAGCGACAAGAGGAACTGAAATTAAGGAAGAAGAAATGAGCTTCAGGAGCAGATTAAAGGAGGGCCTGAAGTTGAGACAAGACGAGATCCAGTTGCGCCAAGCGGGGTTGGAGAGCTCGAAAGGAAAAGGCTGAAGACACTGAGATCTTTCAAAGGGAGTTAACGAAGTTGGCCAAACCAAAGAGCCTGATTCGTACCCTGTGCGTTGCCCGAATTCGATGATGGAGATGAATATTGAGGGATTTTTTCGACATTTTGAAAGTATAGCCGTTGCGCATGAGTGGCCAGAGGGCGTTTTGGGCTGCGAGATTGTCTCCGTTGTTGCATGAAAAAACGAGGAAAGCGTTTTTTGCTTATTGATCACGGCGAAACACCATCAGCTATCACGACATCAAGACCCCTCTTCTAAGAGAATTTCGTAGGACTCCAGAGTTTTACCGGAGGGAAATTTAGGGAAATTTCGGAAAGAAGTTGACGAGGGTTTCACCCAGTTTTTGAAGCGACTGAAAGAGAACTTCAATCTGTGGTTGAAGCTGGCAGAGGTGGACTCAGAAGATCCAAAAGCGTTGGTGATTTGTTCTTGAGAAACAGTTTTTGTCAACTCTCAGTGCCGACCTAGCTTACTACGTCCGCGAGAAGAAACCGCGAAAGTGGAGGAAGCCGCACAGCTTGCTTTTGACTATGTCGAAGTTAGGCGAGAGGCAAGAGTGCAAAAATCCTACCATTGGCGCGCCGAGTCAGTTTAGGAAAAACCGACCAGAGGGTCAGTCAGCAAATAGAGGAAGGGGATTGGGAAAATGGGTTAACAAAGCCAACGCTGCAACTGCAGGAACTCGGTCAAACAGGAGACAACCGTGTGACTCCCAAGGTTCCCTCGTCGTCCTCGTCTAACACCCGGGGAAGTTTGCGGATTTTCGGGGCTACAGGTGTGGGAAACCAGGTCATACTGCCAGGCAGTGGCCGATCTTCCTGGAATTTATACGCTCGCCAGAGAAGGAGGCTTGGACAGAGAAACCTGTGGCTGCTTATTCACCATACTTCCCGCGACTGTGAACGGCAAGGAGGTGACAGCTCTTAAGACACAGGGGCGGAAGTTTTTTTGCGTTAGAGAAGACCTTGTGGCTGCGGACCAGTACCTTCCGGGAAATATTCAACTGGAAATGGCTGATCGTTTTATGTGTGGGAACCTACCCCTTAGCATTAATCTGTGTGGACACCCCGCTTGTCAAGGAAAGTTTGTTGTGGCCGTACTGCGCCATTTGCGTTGTGAAGTGATCCTTGGGAAC
Organism: Conus ventricosus; assembly: GCA_018398815.1. Lineage (NCBI taxonomy): Eukaryota > Metazoa > Mollusca > Gastropoda > Neogastropoda > Conidae > Conus > Conus ventricosus. Next base: position 8,044 of record JAFLJL010001330.1, on the reverse strand, counting down.
CAGGTGACAGGGATGAATGGAGAACTCTTAGCGTACCTTTGTTTCCGTCGTCAAAACCGTTGGGAGTAGTTCAGACCCGAGCGCAAAAGCGCTGAGGAATCCTACACTGTTCCGACATCGAAGTGTTGAAGGTCTCAATGTTAGTCCGCAACAGCTGCGAGAACTACAAAAAGGATGCCACGTTGCAGCGCGCTAGAGAAACCCGTTGCAAGAGAGTTGTAGTTCACGTTGGGAAGAAGCGGAACCAGGTCACTTTCCGATTTAAGAAGGGGGTTCTACAGAGGTATATTGTGAGGTGATCAACAGTATACACAGGTGTGTGTGCCGAAACCGTTACTTTAGCGGTCATTTTAACTCGCTCACACCCACCAATGAGCGACCCTTTGGGGACACAGCTTTACATTTCCGTCCCATTCAGAACACTTAGTTAAAGGGCCGAACAAACAAACTTACACATTCTAATCCAACATTTTTTGTTGTTGTAGTCCAAGCAGAGGTATATATCAAACTTGTGTACTAGTTAACTAGGGAAAATTAAGTTCCCCGAAAGTGATGACGTCATTTTTGCACAAATTTTGGTGTGTGTGTTGTCATTGTTTGAATGTCGCCTGACCACTTGTACAAGCTTTCATGCCGTATCTACATTATCTACAGGGAAAAAAAACCTAGTCGAGTTTGGTATTTAAAAAAATTGTCGGGAATTTGGCTATTCGTCATCTCAAAAGCACAGATATATTTCATTTTTTTATGACAACTACTAATTATCAAACTAACAGCCCCACTTTGTAATGGCCGCTCAGCCAATGCTGAACACACTGTTGCCAGACGGCTTTTTACACAGAAGACATTCAGTTCGCCTAGTACAGCGCGGTTAGCTGGCTGGTGGGGAGCAGGGCCCGCAGAAAACACCCCTTTCCCTGACTGCATCCCCGGGTTGGCCTCTGCAGCTGTGGTGAGCTGTAAACTCCCCTTACTCTCAAAACAAGTGGGTTGCTCTGAACCCGCTGTGGGGACTAAGAAAACCCGACTCCCGAGTGGGACGAGATTTCTATTGGCCGGAATGTGCGGAGACATTCATCGATACTGTTTGTCGTGCGAACGCTGCCAGAGAGTGACTCCTCGTGGAAGAGTGGGCCCAAGGTTCCATTAGCTAGATGCCACTACCCAGCGTTTCCCTTTGAGCGAGTGGGGTTGATATCGTGGGGCCCAAACAAGCCAGCGTCAGATGCGAAGCACCCATATATTCTTGTTGTGATGGTTTTTGCTACACGGTATCCAGATGCAGCCGTATTCTTTTGCTGTGGAGGCCATCCCAGGCAAGGAGAATGTTGGAGCTGACTATCTGAGTCGCATCGAAGTCGAGTGAGATGTTCTACAAATCTATACCTGTACCGTTCCTGGTTGTTAATGTAACCCTCCAGGTTTCATCTGGAAGGGGGGTTTGTCACGATACAGGGTTAGATTTGTTCTTCCAACTGTTTATTTTAGGAACGTGTGTGATAGCTAGCTTAAAAGAAAACATTGTGTTTGGAAGTTGTGTGCCTGTGCATGTTATTTTTAGTTGCATGCAAGCGTGCGTGTGTCTTCCTTAGATACTTCGTTCCCAGAGTCCAACAAACCGGTTTGAATTTTGACGTGGCCTGAACTGAGTTCAGGTAGACAGGGAGGTCACTTGTGTGTGACGAGTCAGCGGAGTGACTAGAAGTTTCCCTCACACGACGAAGCTGTGTTCGGCTTGGAGCTCCTGTTCCCCCACAGTCTTCTTCTTCTTCTTCTTCCTAAAATACTGGTTCACTCAAAAACGAGTAGGTCACCAGCGCGCATATTAAAAAATAAAATAAAATAACATAAAACAGTGCGACTCTGACTGTTGGCCCCTGGAGCAAATTTGGCAACAAGGGGTCGCACTCAACACAGTGGTGGAGTTGTGGCGTGGACATTATTGTCCCCCAATTTCGTGGGCGTTTCAACAGTTTTTCTGTGCGCCTGGTCGTGGGTCCGTCTCGGGTTTCAGGTTTGGAACTTTTGCCGTTGTTCGTCTCTGGATTCGGAAGTCTTTGTTTGTGCGTTTGTCTCTGTGTGCGCATGGTTCAATGTATTCAGTTACAATTTTCCTCTTTTGTTTCATGCTTTCTGGCATTTATGGTTTTATGCATGTGTATTTTAACGTGACTGCGAGAAAAGGTGTGGGTAGAAAGCGTGTGTATTTGTGAACGTGTGAGATTTGGGAGAGTTTTACTTTGCGGTGATGAGACGGAGTAACTTCCCTTCGCCCGGTTTTAATTTTGTTATGTATTTTAGTAGAAATAAAGAAGGGAACAGTGTTCTTTTCCGTGAAGCTGGGAAAAGCAAGTGGATAGTTATATTGAACTAGTCTGTATGTTTTGCATTGAGGGTTGTTTGTTTTTGAGAAAAAAAAACATTTAATTTGTAGTTAAGTGTTGGAAGTCAGTAGTATTGTATAATTTTTTGCTTTATATAAATTTCGGTTGTTATTTGAAAGGCGTGTTCTGACATTTTGACAGTTAGTTCTCTTCGCTTTGGGATTTGTTAAAATTTGGCCAAAGGTCATGATGCCGGCGGAGGTTGACCTTCAAGGTAAATGTTTTTTAACATAAAACCTTGTTGAATTTTTCCCCTTTGAAAAACATTGTCAAAATTTTGTTTAAGTTAATTTTATATTAATGTTAAATTGTCTTTTTCTTGGGGAATTAAAGGGTGTTTTGCATTTTTTTGTTTGGGAAAAAAGTGGTGTTTTAAATTAAAATTTACCTTTGTTTTTTAAGTAGTTGGGGATTTATTTTTCCTTGGGGAGACTCGGAAAACAGCTTTTCCCAACCCGGGCTCACTTGCTCCCCACCGGTTTTTGGGGGAAGTGGCCTAAAGCCGCCTTTTCTTTTTTCTTGACAAGAAAGATCAAAAACCCAAAAAAAAAACGATTATTACAAAAACCTACTGGTGCAGGGTTATCCACTAATTATATATTTTTAAAAACTTTTCAGAGAGTGGTAGGGAAAGTACCAGGATGAACAGCCCCTTAAAAAAACGTAGGGAAAAGCACCCGTGACTGAACGCGCTTTATATACAAACGGTTTGTTCCCGGCTTCTTTTCAGTCTGAAAACTCTGTAGGGCGGTGTAAGTTTTAAAATTGCTAGTTGCCGGCCTACTTGCCGACTGGGGTGTTTATTTCCCCCAGTTGTGGTGGTGTAAGTTTGGTATGGCATAGCAGACAGTGGGGTTTTTTAAGTTAGAAAAAGTTTTTGAATCCAATATTTTTCAACAGCTTTTAGTTAAATTGTGGGAAAGACATGGAATCGCTAAAATTTTATATATAACCCCACACCTTTCCCACAAAATACACACCGCACCGGGGGCCGTACATACCACCACACTAAAAAAACACACACCCCCCCAAACACCAAAAATACACACAAAGCCCCGCGCGCCGCACGCACGCAGCACCACCACACACAACACACACTCACCACAGGCCAAAAAATCAATCTGCCGCACCCCCTCTACCCTCTTCCCCCCCTCCCTTCCCCCCCCTCCTTCCTGCCTAATGACTCGCCTTCCACCCCAAACACCCCCGCCTGGGGGCGTGTTCCCACCCCGGGCCCCAATCGCGGTTAAGCGTCCCTTTCCCGCGCTCATGATTGGGAAACCCCACATTTTTTTCCTCGCGGACAAAGCAGGGGGTTTTCTTGGGGGTGGGGTGGGGTTTTTTAAAAACCGGTTTATGAAAACAAAATTGTGTATCTTAAAGGTTTGTTGGCTAAAGGAAATGAAAAACGTTGAAGGAAAGTTTTTGAAAAAGAGTAGCGTTTTAAAAGTGTTTGATATTGATGGATTTTCCTTTCTAAAAAATGGCGCTCCCTTTGTTGAAAGTTGGCCGAAGCAAAAAAACCCCCATTACGCGTTGTTTGTTGGGAGCTGGTTGGAAAAAGCTAAGCTCGTTTAAAAAACAGGCGTTTATTTCTTAAGGCGAAGGTAAACATGGCTGATTCGTTGCTAAAAAAACTTTTTTTTAAAAATTTTGCTTTTCCCCCCAAGTAAAATGTTCCCGTTTGTATCAGACTTGATTGTTGTAACTCAGATTCGGTTTATGTGGCAAGTGTCTGTTTTAAAGATGTGTATATTTTTCAAATTCTAACAGTTCATCTCCCTTAAAGTGTGCCCTTATGACTGAATGGCGATTTTGAATTTTGTTCTAGCAAACAAATGTTTGGGTTGGAGACCTTATACATCAAACCGTTGGAGAGGGTAGGTGTGGCTAGACTTTTTCTAAAAATGCTCCAAAAAAAATGGCGGGTTTTTTACTAATACTGGCGTTCCCCAACCCGGATGAGAAAAAGTGGTAAAATTTTTTTTGTGCAAAAAGGGAAAAAGTTAAAAACTTTGTGTGGGAGGAAACTGCGGTGAAGTTAGCCTTGCTGCTGTATATAAAAGCCGTTCTGTGAAAAACGCCTTTTTTTCGTGGCAAGAGGATGCAGAAAAATTAGCCTTGCTGACTGCTCTATAAATCCCTTTCATGCGGTTGAACGCCTTTTTTAGTAGCAAAAGGGCGGCGGTAAAATCCGTTTTGCTAAAAATAGCCTTTTCGGCTGTGAACCCCTTTTTTAGCAGAAAGGGGGGGCTGCTTTTAAAATCCGTTTTGCTTAAAAAAAAGTTCGCGGTTGGGAAACGCCTTTTTTTGTAGAAAAGGGGCTCGGTAAATCCGCCTTGCTAAAAAACCGTTCATGCGGGGTAACGCTTTTTTTGTAGCAGAGGGCTGCGGTAAATCCGTTTTGCTATAAAAAAACCGTTCATGCGGTGAACCCCTATTATTTTAGAAAGGGGGGGAGGGTACCCCCTGTCTTGCTATGGGGGACACTAAGGGAGGTAACCCCTGCGACCCCACCCCACGCAGCACGTCCCCCCCCCCCACCCCCACGCACGCACGTCCCCCCACCCCCCCCCACGCACGACGTTTCCCAACGCACGCAATTTAAAGTCATCTCAGTTTATTCAAAAGTCACCAAATTTCATTTAAAAGTTTCCTCAAGTCATTCACAAGTACCCTTTAAAGTAATTAAAAGTTCTTATTAAGTCACCCTAAGTCATTCACAAGTACCCTCAAGTTTTTCACAAGCCCCCCAAAGCTTTACAAGTTCTTCTTTAAGTCATTTTTAAAGCACCCCAAGTTCCTCAAGTTCTTACCCAAGTTAACCTAAGATCTAACTAAGTCCCCTTAAAGTAAACCCAATTCTTTATTTAAGTATCTTATAATTATAAAAAAAATACAACTTTTGTTTTATTTAAAATGTGATGTCTAAATAGTACCAACGCCTCAAAAAAGGTCATCTTTGAGGGTCTTGCTCGGTTTTCTGTTGTTTGGGAAAGGCTTACTCCGAAGAAACCGTTTTGATTACTTTTGGGGTCTTGGAAATGCCTTTTTGTCCATGTCTTTATTTATTAAACACTTTTTTAATACGCCTGATCTATTTTTTTTAAAAAAATTTAAATATTTTAATTATAAAAGGATCAAATGACGCTTTGTTATTGGGGGGGGTTTTGGCGTGTGGTGCTTTTTCTGCTTTAGGGCTCAGATTTTTTTTTATGTTTTGTTTCTGTTTCCCTTGGTTATATTTTTTTGCCATAAAACTGCCCCCAACAGCAGCTTTGGGGCCAAAAAAGGCAAAAGTTTTTAAGTTCAATATTCCATGAAGACTTTGGGGCCCCCGTATCACAGGATTTTTATAGCGGGCATTTAATCAACTTGTTCTGGCGTTGGCGGTGTTATGTTTTCTGATGAGTTATTCTGTAACTTAATTTTTTTTTTCTGTTCCACTCTGCTAAATTTTTTTCCCCGCTTTAACACGCCCCGGATTTTTAATGGTCCCCCCCTGGTTTAGTGTTTTCTGCTGATTTTTTGGCTTGGTTTTCTTTTTCCCCCTGATTCTGTTTTTTGGGTTTTGTGATTTTCCAGATCGTTTTATTTTGAAGGGGAAAAAAAATCTATTGATTAAAAGTTATTAATCCCATGATTAAAGGCGATACAAGTTCCAAATTGTAGATAAATCACACCCCAAACTCTAAAAAAATTTGTTAAAATGGATCTTCGGGTTAAATCGTAGTAAGATCTTTTTCGAATCAATGGGAGCAAATCTACTGACTGTTTTGTGTACAACAAGAAACCCTTTGCCCCAACTTTTCACCCTTCTGGCCCCAGCTGCGCTTCTACCGTTATGATCTTTAAAAGTCTTGTGGCGACACTGTTGAATCGTTCAAGCTGAATTCGTTCCCAGGAATGTTTTGTTTTTTCCCCCATGCCCCCCCAAAGAATACAACCTCCTTTTTGGGCTAATAGCTTATCTCAGTTGGTCTTTAAGTTCAGGGAAGGTTTAGGGTGCTTGTGCTGTAGGGTCTCACTTTATGTTTTTTAATAATTTTAATTATTTTATTTTTTAAAAAAGAGCCCGAAAAAACTGTTTTTAACTTGTATACCATTTGCTGTTTTTTGGTGGTCTAAGTGTAGGTATCAATGCTTTGGGAAAGCTTGTTAAGAATTAAACCCGGCAGATCTTGCAAACTGTTTGGGATTCGCAAAGTGATTGTTCATTTCAGCTCGGTTGCACGAAAGATTTTTAGTTTTGAAGGAAATTCAGACAAAAAAATTGAAGAAAAAAATTCATTATAAAAGGGGTTCACTCGCAATAATGTAGGGGGCGCTGTGGTGAATGGCTTGCTTTTAGCGGAAGTAATTTCGCATTTAGTAACTGCGGGATGACGGCGAGGAAAAAAAATAAAAAAGCTTGGAGCAATAGCAGCGCACAAAACGCCCATGAAAAACGAGACTTGAGCAGTTAGTTTTATTTTGCACACTGAAAAGAAAGGGCATGCGCTTAATATTTAAAGGTTTATCAAGCAATAAAAAACCCCAAAAAATTATCTAGTAACAGGGGAAACCGGTCCAGCATGCCCCCCCCAAAATTTAGTGTTTTATCAACCTCAGAAAAACAAAAGATGCAAAAAATATTGTTTTTTTTTTTTGGTATGCGCTGTGTTTTTGTGGCTAATATGGCTGAATAAAAAATGAACAAAAAATTTATTCGCCAAAGGGTATTGGAAGGGGATCCGCAATTAAAAAAACTAAGCCAGCGCGGGAGGGCCCGTGAACAAAAGCAAAAAATTGGGATCTAAACAAGCAAATTGGGAAATTTTTTTACCCGCGCTTGACGAATAAGGAAAACCCCAAATTTGTCAATACAAACCCCCAAAGCACCCATCAAAAGGATTTCATATTTACCCTCTGTGGATTAGCGAAAAAGATTTAAGTACGCACTCACAGTCATTGAATAGCTTCAAGGTACAAAGTGCAGAAACCCTTTTAAAACAAAGAGTGTTTGGTTTCTGTTTCTATAAACTGATAACCCCGAGGCCCCTAAATTCCCTCGATGTTCAAGTTTATGTGGAAAAGAATTTAAAGGCCAAAGTGAATCAATTTTGTTGAAAATAGAGTTACATCAAAAAAGGCATTCCCGGAGTTCACGATCACAGGCTTTAGTTTTTTAAAAATTTTAAAAAACGTTATCTGAAAGCTTTTCTCCTCCGTTTACAGGGCGATTGAAAATTTCGCAAACAGAATGGGTTAGAAGGCTCCCTAGTTTTTCGCGCATGAATATGAAGAATTTAAAGGGCTAAAACCGTAAAGAATTAAAAAAAAAACAAAAATGTTGGTGAAAGGGGATCTTATCCCGGCAAAACTATTACCATTTGGGTTTTTTTAAATAAAGGGCCTTTATTTACGGGGGGCGAAGGGGACACTCGCATCGGGCAAAACAGGGGGGGTTTTTTTTAAAAAAAAATTTGAGTGGTGAATTTCCCCCCAAAATTTAAATTTTTTGGGGGAAAATAAAAAAGGGAAAAATTGTTTACCCGATGAAAAACGGCCCCCCTTTTTTTTTTTAAAGGGAAAAACTTTTTTACCAACCTTTTTTAAAAATCCCCGGGGGGGCTCCCCCCAAAGATTTTTTTTGTGAAAAAAAAAAAACTGAATTTTTT
>JAFLJL010001328.1:17500-67489 GCA_018398815.1 Conus ventricosus | reverse complement strand
TTTTTTTTGGTTTTTTTTTTTTTTTTTGGGGGTTTTTTTTGGGGTTATTTGGGGGGGGGGGGGGGGATGGGAGAGAGAGAGAGAGAGGAGGAGAAAGGGGAGAGAGAGGCGAGAAGAGAAGCAGTGAGATTGTTTTGTTAATATTCATAACTTTATATAGTTGTTTCGGATGCCCCCACCCACCCCACCCTACCCCCACTCCTTCACGAGGAAAAAAATATAACAAGATAGAGGTGGGGGGGGGGGGGGGGTTTAAACACGTCGTTCAGGTCATCCAGGACGGAGAAGCGATCAGGCCCGCCACAAACTGATGGTGAAGCATGTTGTATTCAGGAGAAGTAAATCAGGCTTCGTGACAAAATGATGGCCAAATAGTGTTACAGAATATATAAAATTAATATATATATATATATAATATATATATATATATACTATATATATATATATATATATATATATATATATTATATATATATTATATTCTCAGGCTCCGCCACAAACTGATGGTGAAGCATGTTGTTTCAGGAGAAGTAATCAGGCTTCGTGACAAAATGATGGCCAAATAGTGTTACAGAATATATATATATATTATATAATATTATATATATATATATATATATATATATATATATATATATATATTAAATACAACAAACTAATAAATTCCAAGGATAAGTACCGAGCACCGTTCCAGCAACTTACAGAGCAGCTTGGTTTGCAATGACTGCAAGAAATATTGAATTATAAACAAAGCTTGCTCTTATGTCTTAGATTGAGCCTGATCGCGGTCACTGAGGAGAAACCACCAAGTTTCGAAATATCGGTATATGACCAGGAGTTACATGTTAGTGAGTTTCCCTCCCTATTGGAGGATGTCGCTCCCCCTTGGAGAATGTAAGCTTGCTGAAGGCTCATTTGAGAAGCATTTATTTTATTTTCCCCATCCACCCACTCAAGCACATACTGTTAGTTGGGCAGAATCATCTGCCACTGCAGGTATGAATGCGTATCTCCCCCTATTTCTTCAATCTAAGACATAAGAGCAAGCTTTGTTTATAATTCAATATTTCTTGCAGTCATTGCAACATCAAGCTGCTCTGTAAGTTGCTGGACGGTGCTCGGTACTTATCCTTGGAATTTATTAGTTTGTTGTATTTTAGTCCTTGCGGATTCATTCCAAGAACTGGCCCTCAACACTTGTGTCTTAGAGGATATCTTTTTATATTTTCTACTTTTCACTAGAAAATGTAGCTTGTTTTGCTCTTTCATGATTTTCTTTTGCTTCTTAGATGGCACCTTTGGCCGGTTTTTTGAAAAACTCAACAAACATACTACGGTATTGCACACCAGCCTTTTCTGGGATTGCATTCTTCTTAAAACTGAAAAAGACAGAGGAGTCAAATTACCACTTTCCGCGGTCACTGAGGAGAAACCACCAAGTTTCGAAATATCGGTATATGACCAGGAGTTACATGTTAGTGAGTTTCCCTCCCTATTGGAGGATGTCTCTCCCCCTTGGAGAATGTAAGCTTGCTGAAGGCTCATTTTGAGAAGCATTTATTTTATTTTTCCCCATCCCCCACTCAAGCACATACTGTTAGTTAGGCAGAATCATCTGCCACTGCAGGTATGAATGCGTATCTCCCCTATTTCTTCAATCTAAGACATAAGAGCAAGCTTTGTTTATAATTCAATATATATATATATATAATATTATATATATATATATATATATATTATTATATTATAATATATAATCACAAACAACAAAATCGAAATGCTAGTTGTACATGTAGGGGTCAATGACTGCCCCTCAGGACAAGTTCCTACTGAACAATGGGAGAGAATGATTCAGTCATGTTGTAAGGTTTCCCTTTTGCAAAGATCGCATTTAGTTCGATTATACCAGCCAAGGACAGACATGACTTAAATATTCCATCCTTCCTTCAACCTTAATCTCAAAACTGCATGCAGCTCTATGGTATAACTTCATTGATAATATGATTCTTTTGTGGCTACGTCTGGTGATCAGGGGGGTTGCTAGGTAAACAGGCGTACAGCTAGCTTCTTATTAAGTTTTCTACAATGGCTTGTGATCGATGATGCTGGGATCCCCCCCTCTTAACTGTAACATGATGTTTTAAAAACAACCTGTTACCAGAAGCCATTAAACTCTTTCCATCATCAACCTGGATCATCCTAGGAAACATTAATGGACATCGCAAGTATATTTTGTTGAAAAGCCACAGCCACAGCAGTTGAGTTTTATCTGTTAAAGGTTCAGCGTCTTTGTATCTTGAAGCCATGTCAACACCAGTACAGAGCATACTATAAACATTTTTGTTTCCCTTCTAACTATGTCATGTGGAAGATACCACACACAATCCATCTGGTGGTGTCATTAGGAAACTGAATTAAACAAAATCAGGTCTTGTTTTCTTTTGGTGGAAGGCAGATATATTGCCAATTGCCCTGTTTTGAAAGCCCTCCTTTCGCATCTGATTGCAGACAAACCTCCCCCCACCCCCCCCACAAAGCATCTTTTACGCAGTTTTTTCCAATAGCAGTCTTTCCTTCCCAAATCCTTTAGAGAATAATATATTTAGTACTTCGTATGTCCATAAGAAGGACTGATAGTTTAATTGTTTTTTAAAGTTGTTTTGTGCAAGAGAATATAGATTGCTCCCATAGCGCCCACAATAAAGCCAAATTTCTGCTATATTTCTGTTCTTCTATGGTTCATAAAATGTAAGACAGTTCGGGAGCGGTGTGTTAGAAACTTCTTTCCAGTCACTAAGTAAAACTTCATTCATTGCCACATCAACGTCTGTAAATGTGTGCTCTGCATGGCCCTGTATCCCATAAACTTTTTATTAAAAAAGTCAGAGTGAGCAATTCGTCTTTTCTAGCGTAAGCGTCTCTTGCCCTGATCAAAATCTTCCATTTGCTATTGTATGTCGTTCACATCTTCTCTTCATCGGACCGCAATTTACTAAACATATACTAGACATCCAGAGAATGCAAAAAGCCTTAACAATAGCTCCTCCTACCATCATAACTACACCCTCCATCTTTTATAAATATAATATTATCTATGCACGAATAATTTCAATTCACAAATATTTTACTATGCACTAAATATTTTCCTGGTATCACCCCCTGTGTAACAAGAGAAAGTCTGTTGACGCAATCCCAGCAGTAATTACACTATAAACCATAACAAACGTCCACACCGTCTATCCATCCTATATCGCACGCTTCATTTTAAACATGTTTTTGCATGCATCTATAGCCTATACTAATTACCGCTAAATCACAGAGAGTGGTACATCTTAATTTGATAATCTTTTTGTTCACTCATCTTTTTATTGAACTAAAAAATAATTAAAATAAACTAAAATAACGAAGACTGTTAATAAATCATTTTGATGTTTAAAGCAAAAAAAAAGGTTGCAACTAGTTTTGGCGAGTCTTACTGATCTTTACCGATGTGGGGGTCGGTTTCTTCCTAACAAACATTTTGCAAGGGGTAACAAACTATACCACCAACAATAGGCACTGCATAATTAACCAGCGTTAAAACTCATGGTTTAAAAGTATTAATATTATTTTTTTATTGTCTTTTAAAATGGATTGATGACAACTATTAAAAGTGAGAGGACAAGCAACTACTCCTTAGGTTTACTCATCAGCCAACTGCCATAGAAGAAAGATTTATACTCTCTGGCTGCGTGTGGAAAAACTAGACAGTATATTAGTGTTTGAAACAAAGTATTGAACAGATTACAGCAACTGTCAAATTCAGACGTATGAAGTAACTACCTAGGTACGTAAGCACAGCTAGAGGTCAAAAATTGTTTAGATCATGGGACCGACAATGATTAGATTATAATCCTAAGTTATAAGTAATAAGATAGCACCATTTTATTCAGAGAAGATTTAAAATAACGACTTATCACAAGATCCGGTATTAAACAAGTCCTAGAAACCTTTGCGTGTGACGTTATTACAGATGTGGGACATTTTTATGCCCATTCATCAGGGATTAATTACTAATAAAACATATTAATTTTGATCAATTAAATTTAATTCGCAATAAAAAAAAAAAAGACGATCAGGAGAAGAAGACAACCACAGGACCCTCCGCAGACCTTTATTACCCAGAGCAAATGGTACCAGAAGTGAATGGTGAATGTACCGCAAGAGAGTTAAGTGTTACTAAGCCTAAAAATCCTGGACTTGTTAGGCCCCGGCGTAAACTAATAGCTGAAAGGAACAGACTGAAAAAAGGCAAACCAAACAAACAAAACAAAAATTGTTAGAAGAAATTCAACATCGCCGGCCAGCCAACAACACCACCCATCACAATCGCAATTAACAACAACACAATCAAACAATAAAGATTATCATTATGTATTGGTGCTGCTGCTGTTGTTTGGCGGTTATTTAGCACACAAATACCTAACACCATACCTAGCAACAAAGTCACAACCCCCACAGTAAAGAGAAAGAAACCCACAATCTGAAAAAAAGTACAACCACCTGCTGATAGACCCCTTTTCTATGGAAAAGATAAAAAGAACAAGATAAAGTACAAGTTAAGAACTAAATAAAGTACAAGTTAAGATCTAGTTTTATAGAAAGTACTAATAAAGTTAAGTGCAAGAAAATAACACGTAAAGTACAAAAAAAAATTCTTTTTTTAAGTACTAGTTAGGTCGTAAATAAGTACTAATTTTAGGTTCTTAAGATAGTTCTTGTTAGTTCCTAGGTTTAAGTACTCGATAATCAGTCAAGTAAATCTTCTTAAAGTTCTTCTCCAATGACCTAACAGCATATGAAAACTCAGGCAGACGTAATTCTCTGTTAAAGTTAGAGAACAAGTGATTATCTTATAACAAGCAGTTGAGTATACAGTGATGAAGAAGTAGAGCGAAGAATAAAATTATGTGTGATAAACAAACTTTGTTTCAAAGAGAGCTTACTGTAGTTATCGTGCTTATATTTTTTTTATGACAACTTCTTTAATTATTACCTTTTAGCTTTTTTCATTACAGAAGTCTGGTCGTGGCAACGCTATAACACTCTTCGACCCGCAAACTAACATATTCTTAGATAACTGTCCCAATTAAGTTCAACCTTCATCTTTCCAATTACTTTCTTGTTTAGTACATGTTGAATGTAAAGGGAGAATTTTTTTTGATAGTCTCATGTGTCGTACCATCCATCAGTTCCTTAGCATACTTCTGTTCTTCTAAGTCCTTATAAAAGTCTTCTATTGGGACGTCAGAATAAAAGAGTCAGTGTATTGAGTAAATGACTCTTGCTTCTGGGTACAGCGTTTAAAGTATCGTACAGAAATTCTAACAACAAAACTTCGACAACTCCTAATACGATGAATCCGAATAAACATCCGGCTTGTCCAACTTAAGCATTCATTATACCTTCATCAAATGCCAACCAACCGTCGTTAAATCATCTAAAGTCTTGATAGATAGGGATAGAGGCAAACATAAAATTGCTTGTTATCTTTTGTAACTAATTACACATCTTTACGTTTGTGTGGATTTTTTCCCATAATTTAGCCAAACAGCTGTTTGTTCATGCAGTTAAAAAGAAGTCCTTTTTTCCTAGAAGCAACATTGCTGGGTTTCTGAGATCGTATTCTTCTTGAGGTAAGGCCTAAGTAAAGGCTCTTGTCAAAAGCAATGAATTCTCATGAACAGCAGCCCCCCAGTTTATTTCAAGCGCCACGTGTCTTAGGTAAAACTGTAACATCTGATAATGACAAACCTACTCGTTTTGTGGCGAAGATATAGTGCACAATTTAGGAGGTTCTTTTGGGCTCACGTTAAGCTTTCTTGTGGCCAGAGATGATCGTTGTGTATGTCAAGCCTTCACGAAGATATTCTAAGTCTACTCCTAGAATGAACCAAACTGGTAGATCTGCGCCAAACTGTCACCAACCCAATTTAAAGCTCCTAAATATTATTTGTACAATGCCCGAATACATCTTCAGTTACGTAAGATGGAATTGGCTGGTTCATAGCCCACCCATACAAGATTGATGGCGTCTAAGTACAATAGAGAATTGAGCTGTTTTAAAGTTGGTTCATAATCATCAGAAATACTTTGTTTGTTTGGCATTGCAGGACGGATGTGAGGCCATGCTAATACCGCCCCTTAGACCGTCTTCAATCATCAGAAAGAGTGTGTTAGATCCGAAAATTAAGTACAATCTTGATGTTTGTAACTTTAAGATGACATCCCAAGAAAAAGGCCTGGCGGATCAGAAGAATGTAAATGTGATTGAGTATAATCTTAGTTTTCAAGCATGCGTTCTGTACTTCTGAAGACGTCAGCCAATAAACACACGTCTGCCAATAATAATGATCATGGTAATCGCCCTAATGATTCACATTGAAATCTGTCCAGGCATTCATGACTATACATATTCAGAAGTCATTTATGGTCGTTGCCTCAAAGACTAGAAAAGATAGCGCCTTTAGGAGGAAAGCGAGTCTATACATCAAACCTATCCCAATAGTTTCAGTAATTCATAAGGATAACTCCTTATGCGCACTAAGATTGTCCAAGTATGTTTAGTGATTGGAAGTGCCCTGTAGCGATCACTGCAAAATTATCCAAACCTGCCAACAGATTTGTCAGATTCATAAAAGGAAAAATCAGTCAAGAGTAAAAGTCATATACTTTGTCTGAAGACTTGGCGCAAATGCAGGAAACCCTCTAATATTCAGAAGTCACTGCATGCATGAAAAAATGAAATCTAGCCTCGTAGGTTATGAAGAAGATCGCAGTTTCTTCATGTCTTAGGAACACCATAAGTTGAAGATTACACTTGTTTGTGTGCAGCTCCTCTGAATTTACGCTAAATTAGATCGATGTCCTCTTACAAGTTCGTCTAATAATTCTCATGTAACATCTTCCCACAGAGAGTGGCTGCGGTATCATAACGTTTCTTAGCTTCAGGAAGTCATCACAATGTCGTTGAACTGATTTAGTTGGTTGGAGTAGTAATTACGAAGATTGTTATCATCTGCTCTAAAAATCTACTAGCCGTTTGGGGCCTCAGTAAATATCTCAGGTGTCGTGAGGTTGGCCGTCTGACACTAACTACAATAAACGCACCAAACCGATATGTTGGTGGGTAAATCAGGTTGTTTTTTTTGATTCTTGCTGTTGGGGACCATAGTACTTGCGGTAAGAGGCGATTCAAAGTCAAGCAAAACTACGTACGGGCTTTCAAAAAAATCTGCAATTTGTGTAACATCTTAAAACTAACTTTGAGACCCTGGTTTAGAAGGTTGTGAGAGTTATGGGTTTCATCAATCACAGTCAACAAAAACTTTTTACAATGATTTCTATGACTGGCAGCTGCGTTGTATAGTTGGATTCTAACTAAACATCCTATCTACAAACCTCTTGTATTAGAATTTATCCATTTGATGTAAAAGCCATAAAGTCTGCGTTACTGTTCTGATTAATACATAATGACTCTTTGGTACTTATCTTCAAACCGTATCAATCTAAACAAGTATGTCAAGGACGGTTCGCCTAAAGTATGAGTGTTGGGAGAAACCCTAGAGGCACTAGATCGCTTCTACAGACCAAGTTAATTACGTTTACAAGTGAATTGGTTTCTTTTTCTGTTCTTCAAACTGGAGATTCTACTTGTAATGCATACTGGAAAGGTTAATGTTATTAAAGTTCAGCTCTAGCTTATATTTTTCAAAAATAAATACTCTTTTCTGCGTTCCTTTAAATAACAGGAGTGTAAATGCCTAAAAACGCACCACAAAAACAATGTTGTCAGATTTTTTTATGTAAGACAGCGCGTTATTAAGAACTAACTCTTTTGGGAGAGGAAGGTGGAGAATATGCCGACTATAGGATTATAACATAGTTTGTCTCAATATAAATTTTGAAGGACTGATCCCTCAGACCAGCCAGCACCGGCGCAATTTGCTTCTTCACTAGCATGGTTAAACTGAGTAACATGTAATCGGCCCATGATATAAAGTCGTGATGGCTGATTACTTCTTTCTGATAAGTTGAAATCGCAGACTCATGTTTATGTATCATCCGAGGCGTTATATAATGCAAAACAAGAACGGTCCACAGCACAATTACTGCGGCTCCATCTGAAGAGACACTGGATTTATATAGATTGCGAGTCGCCATGGCGTTCATGAACATTGATGTGCGAGTAATGAAGTCCATGTCTACTTCGCTAAAACAAATTGCATAATTGTTTGTGTCCGACTAACCTTTCGCCGTGCGCTGCTGCAGTTTTTTAAACTCAGAAACGCGTTTGTTGAGGCAGAAATTTACTCAATATTTACGTTAAATATTAAAAAAATAAATGAATAAAAAACGTAAGTACAAACTCAGCTTTTTCAATCTTCCACCCTAAGCGGTTTATGCAACACTTCAAGGCACGTTAAACCATACAATAACACCAGCCAATAATTAGCTTTTTCTGAATCGCTACAGTCAAATGTTTCATCGCTTTGATTGCTTATCATTAAATAGTTCTAGCTATGGACTTTTATTATAAATGTTTAACATCATTCTCAAAACCAAATTCACTAAAATCCACTGTTTAATCCTTTCACCAAGGTTTCGTCAAATAGAACACAACAATTCTTTAAATCAGATTCCGCTGATTCGGCAGAGCCACTTTAAATCTAAAATAAAAGAAAAAATTAATGTAATTGTAAATTTAACTGTTAATTATAGTCTTTTCTAATCGTAAAACCGTAATTCTTCATTAAAGTGAATAGCTACAACCTCCTTCATGAGCAGGTAGAAAACAGTCAGATTTACATCCTTAAGATCAGAAGTCCATATAATCCAACAGAAAATGCAAAACAACTTTATAGCCGTTGTGGCCTAAGAAATCTGGTATTATCACTGATGGACGTCTTCATCACGCTTTTCCCGTATTTTTATGTGATTAAAAGTCAGTAATTGATGTCTTCAAAAGCAGTGTCTTCAACTCATCTCTATCAGCCTTCCAATTCCAACTCGTAAAGTAATATTAGTAAAGCCCTCTCTAACTACTTCGGGCTTCATTATTAAACCAGAATAAGAATAATAAATTACAAAAAATAAGAAACAGTTTCTCTTCTTCTCTCTCCCTCAATCACTCCCACATCACTCACAGCCATTTGTTGTTCTGTCTGTCTGTCACCTGCCTCTCATCCCTCCCCCCACTCTCCTATCTGCTCCAAATCAAACACACACACTGCAAAACACGCAACAACAAGCTTAGGCGCCACGGGGTAAAAATCATAACTTCCCCCACTGACATTCTACGAGAATATTGACGCAGTAACCCCTGGCGCAATGGCTCTCCACAATAACTGTGATTGAGAAAACAGACACTCTTGCCAAAAATTTTAACGAAGATATATCTTGAGTAACTTGGCTAACTGCGCCTCTTGTTGCTCTTACTTCTATTGTAAGATCGCGTCAGGAGACTCCTCTATGTCTAGAATTCATAAAAAAACTCGATTTTATTATGACCTAATTATATTCACATGCGCGCACCCAAATGATGATTTCGATTTCATCATGTTATTGTCTTCACAAAGGTTAGCACATGCAGTGCTCACCAATGTAGTTTTCGATCATCATGATAATTAATGAGTTAAGCACTTGCGGCAGTGAAAAAAGTTGTCACACTTTATCCGGTGTAAAACACCATTATTATAAACGATTCAAGCTTCCGGTTATTCACTTGCGAAAAAATTTTTTACAGGAAGATGCATGACAGAGTTTATTATCAGTAGCGCAAGACCGAAGAGCAGACGCCAGCTCGTGGCCTGTCATCAATACTAGCTCGCTACCAGTGAGCAGGCAAGTGAATCATCCGGCAGTGGGAGGTTGCAATCAATATTAGATCGAGCCCGGTGAGAATTGCAGGCCGGTGTTAATGGTTTTAAGAACGACTAGTCTGGTAAACCTTTTTTTTGTTGTCAATTGGGTTTAACCGATCAAGTGATTGTTTTTTCTATGGTTTTGTTTCATGCATCAGTGTCTAACCTGTCGAGAAGTAAAAGTCATTTCTCCACTCCTTTTTGAAGATCAATTTTTTTGACCGTCAAAACTCCTCACAGGTCAGCCAAAAGCTCTGAAATACATTGCCCATAATTGTTTTCATCCAGTAATGATTCTTTGATGCATATTCTTAATCTTAGATGAACAAAGTTTGGCTGATGCAAGGCTAACAAGAGGCAGTGGTGCTTTAGTAATATAGGAGATTTTTTTTTTTAAAACAGCACATACAATCATAGACACGTGCGCTAAACCTAACCCTACCTAAGGCCCCTACTGTTAAAAAGGCTGGTGCTACCCACCCCAGTTAAGCTAAAAGACAACACTAGACCCAGCACTTACGCTAGCTACAGCTGATGAACGCATAATTACATAAGAAAGAGTATATTAAAGCTTTAGCATATTTGCTTCAGGTATCCCTATACTAATCCAAAGATCGCTTTCTATATACCTTTGAAGTTCAGTTTAATTTGCTCTAACCAAACTGTTAGACCCTCCAGTTTTTAAATCCAATTATTATTTTTTAATTAATCTTATACAAACTCTTCTTATTAATCCCACTGGCAGCACTTCATCACCAGAAGTAAAACGCAAAACAATCAACATATTAACTGAAAATAAGTCGAGTACTGTTTAATTAGTCCCTTTGTCACCCCAACCAATCACAGTACCCTTGTCAGAATGATACGAAATGTTTATATCATCTCCCGTTTAAATTATAACCAATAACAAAAGCCCTAAGACGGGGCATCGCATGTTTTCACCTTAATTTGCATACCTCCTGATTAACGAATGTTCTGGCATAACAGTAAACCCTCCCAGGGATTAATAAATATAGCGAAAAATCATCGCTCATTTTGCTCTAGGTAGTAACCTGTAGCGTTGGGAAAATCTAAGCCCACGGTGTCTGCCACCCCCTCACCCACCCCCCCCCACGACCACTTCAGCAAAGGACTTCTTTCTCTGTAGCAAATATGCAAACGACAACCCCGCTTAGTTATTTCAATCTTTTTATTTCTGTTGATGTATCCTGGAACTAGGCCTAAACAAGAAAGGGCCCTGCATTTAAAGGCATATTCAAAAAAGTTCTTCTTATCAAATATACATTAGGCTTCGTATTTCAAACTTTAAATTCCAAGTCAATTTCAGGAAACAACGCCCAAGCTTTCTCTCATTTATGAAAGTTGGTATTCATGTTGCCAAAATCGTTAGCGTCTTAAATTTCTATCTCTTCTAGTGAGGTATAATGCTGTCGTTTTTTTGTCTTCAATTTCTGTTCCGTTGTGTAAACCCCGTCATCTGTGTACTTGCAAATCCATAAACATTTCCGGCTACTCATCCTACCAATCAATCTCGTTGTGTCTGCTAGGTCTTTTAGCTCTACTTTCAACGCTTTAGGAGCCAGCTCCGCTTTTGATTCGGGCCACCCGAACTTCTTTATTTAACATATAAAAAATTATAATAAACAAATTGTTATAAGCAATCAATAATAAACAATCTATCAATAAAAACAAACGAAAAGAACTGGGGGGTCAGTCCGCAAGCATAGCTTAGTCGTTGGTTAAATTTTTCTAACTGCTCTTTTATTTTTTTAGTTCCTCCTTGTCCCTTATACAATAAATTTGTCACTAAAAACATACTTCAAAACTATCTGTGTCTTAGTGTAAAATAATACTACCGATTTTTTAACAAGCGATCGAAGTCTATTTAAGACAGCATTATATATTGAGTTAAGAGCCACACAGAAACTAAGCGTGGCGAGCCATTAAAGGCCATCTTGACAAAGCTTTTTTCTTATTTTTTTAAACCATGTCTCGTCAGTCTGAACAGTCGTCAATATAAACAGCGTTTCAGTTCCCTCAAATAGTCCCTGTGGTAATGTTCTAAAACAGTCGCTCAGTATTGTCGCTAGGGATACTACTAAAAATAAATTCTCGACTATCCCATAAACTTCCTTAACATATAAGACATTTGTGCTTAATGGTTTGTAGCAGAATAATAACAAAAGTGCTACAGTAATGAAACCTGTATATTGATAGTAACAAATCAAGACAAAGACAGATTTTTCCCCCCATCACCCAGTAGAGTCTCCCGCAGATAAGAGAACAGTGCAGGATCATTAGGAAGAAACTACACGCTAGTCCATCTGTTTTTTATTAGAATATATTCTTCAGCATTTTAAAAAGCCACTACTTTTAACCCATTTTTTCTTCCATGTTTAACTGAGGATCACAAGCCAAAAAACATGACCTTAGTATTGGTGCGTTTCCGTCTCTTTACCTTCGCGAATAATTATTTTGTATACCTATCTTTCCCTATCCTTACTCATTCTCCACATCCAAACAAAACTGTTGTCAAATGAGGATCTAAAATCCAGCACGTAGCCCATATGTTAGATATTAAGATAGTCTTCGAGTCATTACATCATAAAGGCGAAAGTTTTTTTACATAACACGAACAACTGCAGGATCTCTATGGCCTACCACCAGCTAACCACTTTTCCTTATTTCATCGGAAGATGTTGGAGTGAGTAAAATCCGCACACCTGAATACAACTGAACAACTTTTCCATTTATTGCACAGTCGAACCGTACACAATTTTGGATAATAAAACGCTTCAGATTCTCTCTAGAAAATGAGTTGTTTCCTCAGTAAATAAGAACAAAATTCCTTTTAAAGACGTCTAGACTGAATTTAGATGTATGTCCAGAGAGTGTCCTCACTTGTTCTATTTTCTTGTGAGTGTGATAAACGTTTTACAATAAATAACCGGTTTTACATTTATACTGGGTTAAGATTGTACTGGCCAGTCCATGGTTAGTAAAACAACCTCAAACTCAAGATAGATGAGTCACTACGCTTAGAATTGGCTTACCGGTATCTTCAGACAAAACGACAGAACCGCTTAGGTATTAAATGTCAGACCATAAGAATTTATCTTTTAGTGTGCCTAGGAAAAAAGTGGCATTGCGTCTTTCACTTAACAGCTCAAAACTGAGGGGATGCAGAATCTGTGCTAATAGCTTCTGCTACATCTCTACTGCCTCATCTTTACATCAATCCTTTGCATCCTCCCTTAATGCCTGTGCTTTAAGACGCGTATGGCTTATCGTATTTCCCTGATAAACTTCCTCTATATTCCTTTCTTTTTTTAGCAGCCATAGAACAAGAAATAAGAAGGGCAAAATGTCTGCCTCGCTTAGAGCAAAGACTTCTCTGCCCTCCATTTGTGATTGATGCACATGTTTAACGATAGCCCAGCCTAAAATTGTTCAACAACAGTAGCATTAGTATCTGCTGATGTAATATTCTATTTTGAATGATAGTTTTAGCGGTGTCCTGGCATATACATCGTCCAAGCAGCCAAGAATAAACTATTAAAGTTTTTCAGGCTGAACTGGGATGATGAGTATTTTACCCTAATTTACAGTGTCTGCTTATACATTTTACCTTGGGGTTCCTTCTCTATTTCTGTAATGGATCACTGTCACGAACCGTATGAGAGTTCTTTTTTTATAAAACAAAAAAGATATAAATAAAAAACTATGGATGAAGAATTTGCCGCGCTGATCCTTTGCTGACAAGGAAAGAGCTCTGCCAGGGCACTTCATTTGAAGAAGAAGAAACAGAATGTAAGGGACCATCATTGGCGCGAAGAAACTTGAAAGAGCAGCGAGACGTTTTCTTCATCCTTCATTAGCAAGCCGAAACACCCCCGTTCATTAGCGCATCCCTCGCGCAGTAAACATTAACAAATAGAATTAACTCATTCTACATAACTAAGGACTAGATCGCCGCCAGACAGGGCCATAGCCTTGTTTGCTTTTAAGATAGATAAAAGCAACCATTACTTATCTCAAAACTAGCGGAGGAAATTTGTAAGAGTTTCTTACAAAGCAGACCCAACTAAGTTTTTAAAACTAAGCCACAACTTAGCCAGAAGATCCCCTTTGCCGACCTAAGGCGATAAAACATTTTAAATTTAAGGCGAGGTTTGTTTATCTTTACAACTACAACTTGGGCAAGAGTTAGCCTGCCACAATCTGAAATAGAAATGACCCCCTTTTCAAGATGTAGAGACCAAGATAAATGATGCACAACAAAATTGAGACGGGTTTTAATGAGGAAACAGTCATAAAAAGCATTAGAAACAAATGATGATTCCCATTGACCCTTAATGCGTGAAATGCATGGCATAATGAACGTCATAAAGACAAAGAAGGGGCGGAACTCGAAACAATTAGCAAAACATGTGAGCTAGATAAGAGGATAGAAAAAGAAAAAAATACAACTCGCTGATGCAGACGATAACAATTTTAGAGCGAGAAGAAAAGGCTAGAATACATCCAAATACAGGATTTAATGGCTACAAAGGGCGCAGGTTAGAAGTGCTGTCTACTACAGACGCAGCTAGCAATCACAAACAAGCAGAAAAATATAAACAATAAACAAAATGACTTTTATGAAAACACTACGCTAGCTGAAAGAATAAGAACGCTTTTCAGGGAGCAGGGGAGTTACAATAGATTAGTAGATTAACCTCCGTTTGGTTGCTATCGCACTAACACTTCGGATACAGCATAAACTGGCAGTGCCCAACCGGGCCAGTAGCTCCCCCAAACACCCCAGCCTGGATACTTTGGACAAGTAAACAAATTGCACATCTAGCAAACTTATTAAAGGAAATTAGCTGCAAAGCGATTTATGAAAGGTCTGCTCCCAGGCAAAATAGGCCTATGTTAGTTAGTTGGGTTTGTCTACTATCGGCAAAGTAACGATGATTAAAATGGCATGACCAACTGTGAGCACGGCGCAGAAATAGATTCGCTGCAGGGAAATTTTAGAATAGAAAATAACGATAAAAGCTAACCAGTAAAAGTTAAAAACACAACAAGGGCAGTCTATTCGCTAGTAAGAGGCTAGTCGGTGTGAGGCCGAAAACAATGGACGCATCAGTTCTTCTATCTGTCTAGTGTGGGCGCTTATAACCAGGAATCGCTTTCTCTATGTGTGAGACCCAATATCAATTAAAATAGATCGAGAGGCCTAGGTTTAAAAGAGCCTTAGAATTAGACCAAGTTAATTGGGCCGTCTTCAGCTCTGAGGGATTTCATTGATATACTTCAGTAACATGCCAATCTGAGAAGTCTAAGGTCAGAGTAGCAAGAATAAACCATGCCTACAACAACGTCAACCTTTGACCTAGCATGTTCAAGAACGACTGAAACCCTATGTTAAGCGGCACGGCAAATCAACAGCAAGAATAATGAATCATCTTCTAAAATTGGCTAAGAAAATTATGTTATTCTAGCAACAAAGCCTGTAGACTGATCACAATGCTAGACTTGTCTAGTTGCTTTTGTGCTCCTAATAGACACGCAAACGTCTGTCCTTAAGGATCATTGAGTAATATGCACTCCTGGCATTGTTTAAGCCTTTACTTCCTTCTAAGAAAATGTTCGCCCAAGCATATGGGAGATATTGTGGTCTATGTAACCCAATAACGAACTTAATTGTCTGGGTTGAAAAGAGGTTGGCTCAGGCCAGTAGTCATCATTATAATCTCTTATTGTGCCTCCACAAATACATTGTGTCTACCCCAGATTGCGTCAAACTTTTGTTAAAATCAGTTGAAGGAATCAATGGTTAAATACGTTGCAAATTCTTTCAAATGTCATAAATAGTTCCAATGGGCTATTAAATGGATTAAAACGCGTTGTCGCTTGAAGTGCACTTGTACAGTTACACAGATTATATCGTCCTGTACTGGTACTAAACATAAAGTTATATACCAGCCCTTACTAAAAAGATAGAAGGTTAAAATGTAATCATAAGAACACCACAGCCCGTATTGCGCAGTACAATCGCAAAAATTCACTGAATCCAGGAAAAAAGACATAGTGGCGAGATGACCATGCTGCGATGGCACTCAATCCTTATTTATTGGCGGATTTAATCATTAGTTTGTGGGGATTACAATTCAAACTTGAAGCCATTATATTCGATCTACTGCAAAGTAAGATTGCTAAAGACTACGATTTAGGCTTATAAAAACGCCCCCAACCATCGTAAGATGGCACTTTCGTTATATTAAAAGGTTCCATTTTTTTAAATTAATTTTTTACATAGTAAAAAAAAGGTTTGTACATCTATATAAACAAGGAACGAGCGTGTGTTCTTAACGACCCAAAATGACAATATTGCCGGGGGAGATATGTTTTTGGATAGCCCCTTTAAATAAATATGGATTTTAAAGTAAAATGGTTTAACATATCTGAAGGAGCTCAAAATACCTGGAATAAACGTAGAATGATGAGGCTGGGCAATCAACGTAATCATATAACACTACCTGGTGATTGTTACAACAACTTTTGTTTCTTTTTAAAGAGGACTATAGTCGAATTTGGTATACAGCTGAGAATTAACGATGCAAACCTCAGAAATTACTATAACATTTCCCACTAGAAGAAAGAAGAAGAGTTACACTTTTTCCCTAGGAGGGCTTGCTCGAATTCTTGGGCTTTTCCAACAATAGCGGAAAAATCTTATAGATATAAGTACTATAGTGAAGGGGTCAGATCAATATTGAAAGTAAATTAAACCTTCTGATTTTTTTGTGACCCAATTTGTAGTCCAATTACAACAGTTAAAACAAAATACAAATTTGTTATAAGGGTTTATCCAACTACCGTTCTACATGAACAACCGTCAATTAAAGCGAGGTTTATCGATAGCAGTTAATATAGTTTTTGACGAAACAGCCCAATATAAAAGACTAAAAAGAGGTTCAATAACTTCATGTATTTACCAATAGCAATCAAGATGGAAGAGGCCAGGGTGAATGTTTCTTGATAAAATTAATGAGCAGGAAGTAGAAGAGCATGCATTAAAAAGTAGAAAGGACTCCACCCAAGGACGTTACTAGCGCTTGAAATAGACGGCGTTCAGTAAACCTTAATATTAATGATCCCTTGGCGAGAAATTGACATTATACGGGGATCACGATCACCAAAACTTATCTTGCACGTAAGGCCCCCATTCTTAAATTAACGATTACGGGTCAAATTTAGAGTTTATGGTTGTGTTTAATTTTTTTGTGAAACGGGTGTTAATTTTGACAAAAATCAACATGAAGATGACGTGATTTGTTATGTGAAAAGGGGAGTTTTCGTGCCAAAAATAAGATGTGATCTTGGAAACCGTATAAAGACATTCTCTCAACTCCTTTACATACTGCATTATATTTGCAACTGTAAACTTGAAGGCAGCTATTATTGATTTCGGTGTAAACCTAAAACACGTGGGTTTAGTATTGTAATATTATATTCAGAATATTTTGATAGCCTACTTTGCGTCATTCTATATTTTCTTGATCCTGTTTACCGTGCATAATGCTTGCTTTGTGTAATTACTGGGGTTGCAATTTGATATTTGATAGATTCTCTTGAGGTGTTTTTATTTTTTTCCCTTGATTATTTTTTCTCTTCACTAATTGTCGTAAGTCTAAATTGTGCTTGCTCAACGATGCTACCTAGGTCTGCGTTACATTGCTATCTTCCTTTTCGAGCATATCCTGGATCAGATTCTCCTGCTTAGGTTGCTAGATAGGCAACGTTTTCCATTTACCTGGCTGAACCAGATACTATTTGTCCTTGAACTGCAAGGCGGCGTGTATCATTTGTTTGTGATCACCACATCCAGTCGAATTGCCCAAGTGAAGCATGGCCTAGCTAGGGACGGCCTCCGAGTAGTTTTAAAATAATATTAATCCGTGTTCTCAACTAAATAGATCCAGAATATCATCTATTACATAAAACTCTGGCCGACCGATTCATTTGTAGTGCTGAATCACGTTTAATCAAAGAATATAAACTGATGCAGATGTTATCACTTCCAGGTTACAACCAACCGTGAGACTTGGTCCCATCCTACCAAAACAACCTGGCTAATCCTATAATCAATTCAGTCTGCTACGTATAAATGAATCATATCGGTTTGAAAAAACACAACGTAGAATGTGTATGGTTCGAATAAATACTAAATGAACCAAGGCATTAATTCACTGGTTATTCATTTATAAAACCCTGTCCGGCCAAGACATCTAGATCGGGTCAGCAAACATTTATTACAATGCTTAAATAGTTGAAACTACACAATGACAAATTAAAGTAACCTTCATGGTGACTTAAAACATTAGAACTTTTCAAGCCCACGCATCGATTGCATCAAACAGATGAGAATTTTTGGGACTTCCTCAATAACTTGAAACGGCACTATGAATTACTCCCGTTTCTGAAACACTGATGATCGCATCTCTAGTAACCCACAACAAAACTTTGTCAATGACGTGTGTTCTCCACATTAGTGGCTGCAGTGCTCACTTACCTGCATAGCCTTTACACCTGGTACAGGATAGCACAAAATTCCTAGTCCCGGCACAAAGTATATTACCTATAGATCATTTTGCTAATTTTGATAAAGACGCATTTTCTTTCGACTTAGCCATTCATCTTTATCAAACATATAATCCGTTCACTGATCCAAATGATGTAAATAAAAATTCCTGACACCATTCATGTACATACATCAAGACAAACAATGCTCCCTTAATAACTGAAAGAGTAAACACTCCCCCAAGCCTCCATCGTTGACCGATGTCCGATCTAGATGCGATTGTGAGAAAGAGACATGCTGTTAAAAGCAAAACAAATTTTCAAGATTTAGATTTAAAAAAACAACGAAATAAAGTTACGGCAATGTTACGTTTCAGCGAAAAAACAACATAACCACAAGCAACAACTAAAAAAAACAAACAACAAAAAAACCAACCACCTAACCTTCCGAGATCTTGAAATTGAAAGGTTTCAAATAATTCGCAATCGATTTGGAAGGCTAGAAACTTAATCTCACCAACAAGAAAGTCTATTAAATGTCTGCCACTAATAAAGGACTTTCAACTGATTAATATAATCACCCAATGTTTCTAATAGAATCTTCCTCAACCATCACAAATGAAAGGTTCCTCTTAATGATCTTGAGTAAAAGCTTAAAGAATTTTGTTGTTCTAAAAATAAAACCACGGACGCTGTCGTTCCTCCTAATCACGGAGTTTTGACGATTATAGAATCACGCGTACCCCATTTAGACAGACAGCACACGTGGATTTGATGATATATGTGGTAAGTATACTAAAATCTGTGCTCCTAACATCGAACACTCTTTAACTTATTTGTACAATCCTGCATTGACAAAAGCTGTTTCCTAAGTTCTTAACGCAAGCCACAAATGTTCCTGTCATAAATCTGGAGATGAAACTAACCCGCATCAAATTACAGACCCTATTCAATATTGTCAGTCTCCCGTCGAGATAAACCTATGTCGAAAAAACATAATCCTATCAACAGATCTAACGTCACATGTTTTGAGAACACTTACCTCATCCCATCAATCAGAATTTTAGAGAAATCCATGTCTTATCCACATACTTGTTATTAACTAACCAACGTTGGGAGAATTGTTTCGTTGACTTTGCAAAAGCTTTCGACGTCACTGACCTAACATTTTTGCTGTTACGTAAGCTAGCATATAAGACAAAAACACAAAAAAATATCATGCAGTCTGCCTCTATACACAATAGTGAGTACTTTCATGAGTTGATAACTCACAAATTCTTGTGTTATTTAATCGACAAAAATAAATCTATTCCTTGGTTCTCCCCATAGACAATTGATTAGCAAACGTGTTTCCCAAAGGTTATTTCAACTTTCAAAATAAGCATTTCCTCGATGTTAACAGCTCGCAGAAATTCTCATTCATGCATTTATTTTCATCAGCCATTGATTATGCGTCAACGCTCAGTGATCAATGCAGTGCACACACATAGAAACTATCCTTAACATGATCTATAAACGCTCTCTGAAGTTGGTACTTTTAAAAGCTAACTAGTTTGACGACTGTAATCTTCCTTTATCGTATACATACAGGTTTTACCAAAAACCGTTTGATGAATTTTGAATAATGAACGTATCGTTGACTCTAGTATCACTTAACCACACGATTTCCCGCGAAATCAGTCAAGCGAGACCAACGAAAAAATATTGTAATGAACCATGATCTTTTAAAAACAAGCCGTCGCCTATTCTGGAGGGGCCCTCTGGAACCCCTTACCAATGTGTCTTGAAAATATAAAATAGCCTTAGTATCGTTTAAATCACTTACAAAGCATTTTTCCTTCCAGGCTGCCAAAAACTTTTTTTAAGATACACTACAAATGGTAGGATATTATGATATCACTTCATGCCATCTAAACGATAGAAATAATATAACAGACATTGAGTCTTTGTTATTTTCAAACATAACTGCACAGTTGTTGATGTTTGTAGTAGTATGTAGTTGTCTCGTCATTAGATACAATATTTCTTCATGCGTGTGTGTGTGTTTGTTGTGTGTTAGTGTGAGTGTGAGTGTGTAGAGTGTGTGGTGAGTGTGTGTGTGTGTTTGTGTGTGTGAGAGAGGATTGTGTGTGGTGGTGTGTGTGTGTGTGTGTGTTTTGTGCTCCCAGCACACGCCACGCGCGATATTAATGCTTGCATGATATTGTCTTATGCCTTTGTTAGTATAAGTCATATACATACTTATAGTTAGCAAGTATTAACTAGGAGTTTTTCCTCTTTTGCTGCTTATATTGACATGTGAGTAGTCCATGTGCTTTTTTTTTCTCATTTTTTTTTATTTTCCCCCCAGGGCTAGGTGGAAAAAAAGAGCATCCTCAATTGCTTATCTCATTACCCGGGTTAAAAAAAAATATTTGTTCGATACACTCTCATCTCTCGCACTCTCCACTCACCCTCCCTCGTCTCTCCACATCTGGACGCTCACTCCTCCGACATCGATCTCTCTCACCCTTCTTCTTCATACTCTCTCTTGCGGTCTCATCTCCTCTCTCTCTCCTCTCATATCTGCTCCTCTCACCATCTCTCTCTCTCTCCACTCTCTACTGACTCCCATCACCGCCACACACCCACCACACACACACACTATCAAACACACACACACACACACACACACACACACACACACACACAAACACACACACATCACACAAACACACACACACACACACATATCCAGGCGTTGTGCTCAGCATACTCACGCACACCACGGATAGCGATCACGCATTCTTTTTGTCACAAATCAGTTTTGTCTATTCTTTTCACGCAGCAATTGCTTTTTCTTTTGGGGTATGTTCAGGTACAATAATACACATACGCACTGAGGACAATTGAGCTGTTCGGTCCCGCAGTTTACTCGACGCCTTATTTTTGAATGTAATTTGCGGACCGCACAATGAATTGCTGATTACAATGCTGCAGTTACAATCGCTTGGCCGATACTTCTCTGTGTAGTGTGTGTGTGGATTGAATGTCAGCACTCGTGAGAGTGTGTGTGTGTGTGTGTGTGTGGTTTGAGTGTGTGTGAGAGTGTGCGTTGCGTGCGTGGCGAGCGTGCGGTGCGAGGCTGCGTGCGTTGCGAGCGTGCGTGCGTGCGGTGCGTGCGTGCGGCCGTGCCAGTGGCGGCGTAGCGTGGCGTGCGTGCGTGCGTGTGAGTGTGTGTGTTTGTGTGCTCCGCACACACACGCGCATATGAATGCAATAGTCATGAATAAGGAGTCGTTTGCTTTTGTAGTATATTAGTCCTGATTACTTCTTTATAGTTTGCCAGTAGACTAGTGTTTTCCACATTATAGCCTGCTATATTACTTGTGTGTTGTCCATGGTGCGTTTTTTTTCCTTCTTTTTTCCCCCCAGGTCTAGGTGAAAAAAAAGCAAACGCTATTTGCTTATCTCATACCCTGGTGAAAAATAAAATTTTGTTCGTTCTCTCTCTCTCTCTTCTTCTCTCTCCCACTCACTCTCTCTCGTCCTCTTGCTCTCCATTCTCTCTCCGTTCCTTCTCTCACTCTTCGACACTTCTCTCTCCCTCGTCTCCCTCTCTCTGCGTCTCTCAGTCTCCCCCCCATAACCACAACACACACACACACACACACACACATACACACACACACACACACCACCCCCAAACACACACACACACACACACACACCACACACACACACAGACACACACACACACACACACACAGCAGGTCACACACACACACACACACACATATAAAAACCAGCGATGTGCTCACGTCATACCTCGCACACCCGGATACGATCACGCATGCTTATGTCAAAAAACGATATGTCAATTTCTGTTCACGCGCATTTGCCTTTTTCTTTTGGGTGAATGAGGTCAGTATTAACAATTAACTCAAACGAACAGTAGCAATTGAGCTGTTCGGCCCGCAGTTACGCTTATATGAATAGTATTTGCGGACGCACTAGATTAATTGCAGGATTTCATGGATGCAGGTTACGATCAAGCTGGGCGATTACTTTCTCGTGTGTGTGGTGTGGTGTGGTGAAATGTCCTGCACTAGTGTGTGTGGTGTGTGTTGTGTGTTGTGTGTGTGTGAGTGTGTGTGATGTGTCTGATGATGTGTGTGATGTGTGTGCGTGCGTGCGTGCGTGCTGCGTGCGTGCGAGCGTGCGTGCGTGCTTGCGTAGTCGGTGCGAGCGTGCTGCGTGCGTTCGTGCGGATGCGTGTGTGTGTGTGTGAGGTGGTGTGTGTGTGTAGTGTGTGTGTGATGTGTGTGTGGGTGTGCGTGTCGCGCAAACGTGAGGTTACTTCTTCAAAACATCGAGGCATGAAACATCTCGAGGTAATTTTCCATCCATGAGAGCAAAATTATAAGGTTTACGTCCAAGTTCACGGAGTAGTTTGTGGCGAGTCCTTTCCGCACCTCCAACTGTCACGCCTCGTCATATGTTCATCCACTCCAGTGCAAGATGGGCGATTTTGAATTCCCATTCACACCCATTTTGCGCTGAAGTGATTTTTGGAAAAAAGATGAAATGATTGCACGTTCTCATTTCCACTTTATTTGCGGTGCGCTATTTACTATACATTAAAGGTTTTGTATAGAATATCCGCTGCAGTACGCCTCCACTTTGCAAGCTAGATCAAACTTTACAATGAAGGTATGATGCCATACACATTCCACCAAAACATTCCACAATTTTCAATCAATAAAGGAGCCTTGGCAGATCAGACAACAGGTCAATGTCAACACCATTCCATTTAAGGAAAGGCATCCCAACTCATTCCATGTGCTGCTAATTAGCTGTACGACCACACAGTAATGTTACAAGCCAGGTCTATCTATGAATTTTTCAAACACTAGCCAACAAACAGACGTCAGCCATTAGAAGGGACATCATGGAAATGCTTCATGTCTATGCCCTGTAAACTTTCCAAGGTTCATGTGCATGATGGTATTATTTCGGAATCACTTATTTCTTTCCTTGTCAAATAGAAAAGAATGCTCCCCTTTTGGTGAAGTTCAATCATCATCAAACCTTTCCACAGAACTGGAATCATGCACTCAAGAAGGAAAAACACCTTACCGCCAATTGTAGAATCTTTTATTTCCCTTCATTGGACAACTGGTTATGAGATTGCTGAGGACTTCTAGTGATGAAGGCATATGCTGGCATTAAATCCAAGAAACCCAAAAGGCTCAATGAGATTTTTCCCCCGAAGCAGTATGCCATCATTAACGACTATTAAAATCAACAGTAATTGATTGCATGTATAAGACGACCATTGTACCACGTAAGTTCTATTGAGGCAATAAAACAAATTGGGTGTAACTTCCAGGTCTTTGATCAGGGGGTGGGGAGGGATGTTGTTAAATACACTTTACTGTGTGCTGCTCCACTGTAGTTTTCCACTAATGTGCGATTATGATCTCGGACTTTGGATTGCCTTCCTGTTGCAAAATAACAATCAGTCAGGCGATCAAACCAGCAATGTTAGTGATTGACTCATACTGTTCATCATTTTCGGTGTCATAATGATTTCAGAAAATTGAGTTGATAAGATAAATTCACATGACGCTCAATTCTACATAACTTTCAAAGAACAGGTTGCAGTATCTGGTCCTCAATAAATTCTGGTTTTTTGATGGCTCAGTCTGACCTACCAATAAAGACAGCATAAGAACAGACCGGATAAGTATTCATTAAAACTGTTAGGAGTCTGTTTTGGGACTGATTCTTTGACATGGAGTTGTATATAGATTCTAAGCAGCAAAAACTCCCATTGACACTTCAAAAGTGATTTTCCCAGTTTGTAAGGAAACTTTGCTTCCTACTTTGGAGTTTAACGTCTTGTTTTGTAGACGCACAGAGCCCAGGGTAGAGGTTTGCTTGCTTCTATCGATGGTAACCTTACCAAACAACTTTGGCAAATTCATTGTTTTCCCTAACTTTGGATTAGTAAATGTATCAAGGAGACTCTACTACATTGACGTTTTTAATGTATAACAGTCGTTTTGTTACCATCTCTCTTACAAAGGAGATAAGACCACAAGATTTTAGCCTGATATCGCCTGATTGGAAATTCTTGTGAAACTCTTAGCAAAGAAAGGCCGGTTATCCTTCAGACCAATCATATCACTTATACATAAATGGTCTGTTTTGTTCTTCAAACTTGATCACTCATTTGTCCAAGAAGAACCGGGAAATGTAATCCCCTTACAGTTAAGTTAATTCATAAAAGGTTGTGTTTGTTATTCTCTCGCTTCTTTACAAAGTAATGCAGTCTTTCCAGAACACATCACACAAAACATTTCTCGTCTACATTTTTTTTTAATATTTAAAATACTGCTCTATAAAGACACAAAAAGAAAAGAGAGACACCAAAGTGTCTGTCCTGTACTTTGTTTGTCTATCACCCTGGCGTAACTAACACCCCCGATCAGATTCTAAATGTTGCCTTCATCTTCTACCCCCAGTCACTACTATCGTTTATTGAAACAGCATTTTATTAACTAGAGCTTTTGGGTAAAGAAAAGTAAATTTTCCCTTACAATGGATTGAAATCGACGTGTTTAAGTTAATATTCACTACTTTCTTCCTTCAACCAGCACATGACCCTTTCTTGTTAAGTGCTTGTTCAGAAGCTGTGTGAAATGGAACAGTTATGTCATAAGATTAAATGAAGCGAATCACTGGAAACAAAGTTTCATCCCCGGGGGGGGGGGGGGTTGGGGGGGGGGCCGGTGGGGGGGGGGCAAGGGGGGGGGGCCTAATTAATTACTGCAACGAACATACAGCTTCTTGCACCTTGCACGCAAATGTTTTTATGACAGGTCCGCAATTTAATCAGCACATACATTTAAAAATCCACAGTCGCATCCAAGCCACAAATCCAAATTAACTGCGTGAACGAAACCGTCAGAGTAGTATAAGTACATTTAATTTTTTACGTCTTTCACTAGTATATATATTAACAAGAAAGGAAGAGATAGGCCAAATAAGAGAGAGAGAAAAGATTTTTCATTAGAGCACGCACGTGTGTGAGCGTGTGTGTTGTGTGTGTGAGGTGTGTGTGTGTGTGGTGATGTGTGATGATGAGTGTGTGTGGTGTGTGTGTGTTGTGGTGTGTGTTGTGTGTGGAGTAGTGTAGATGTGTGTTATGTGTGTGTGTAGGGACGGGGTGGGGGTGGATTGAGATCGGAGGGTGGTGTACATAACAGCAGGAAACAAATAGACAGACAAACGAATCACAAACAAACCTTACATACACTATCATATCAATTAAACAAAATACGTGATTGACAACAACTCAAGCAAAAACTAACTTAAAGCCAAATCAATATACAGAAAAAATATCAATCACAGGACATGCCTGATAAATGTTGTCAGAAATGCCTTGAGAGGCACACATTCGAACACAACCTGATCTCTTGTCAATTTACTTTCCCCGCAATATGCATTTTAGTATGCAGTGCAATATTTAGATTTACTACAATCAGACCATATTACCAATCGATGAAATATAAGAAACACGAAGTTTCTGTATTACTGCATAGGTCATAAATGAGCCGATATTGGATGCTTTTGAAATATCAATACTAAAAAGAGGAATATTTTGCGTCTCAGAACATGAGTAACAGCTTTGGTGTCTGCCCATTTCTAGTTCAACAAATATTTTCCCAATGCATTTTTGGTTTTTAAAAATTTTGTTGACACTCTTTCCAAATTAACGGTATTGAAATAGGTTTGGTACCCTCCCAACCATTTCAATCGCTTTTTCGCACAATCTGAGTCAGCCAAGTTCATTGGCCCGAAATTTCCACAGTGTGAGGAAGCTCAGAAGAAATTATATCGTTCCTATTACATATCAAAGACGTGGAAACAAATTTAAGAGCGCGTTTTCTTCAAAGATGAAGACAAATCTGAATTTGAATTAAAAAACATAAATCGATATGTAACACTGTACAAGCGAAACTACACAAAACCACACTTTAAAAAATGACTGTGGAAATCCATTAGAACTGTCAACGCCATCATACGCATCATTTTCAGCTACGAATAGGACTGATCAATCTTCCAATGAAATATTGCTTTTTCTACTTTCACGATGGCAATAAACAAATGTGATCCGGCCTCCTTTGTTACAAAGTCAACGATCCATCTTGTGTAACACCTAGAAGATGGTTGCAATCCTATCTTGCATTCGCTCGTCTCGTTAAATAATAGACAAGAAGAAAGGCTGATTAGCTGATCCTTTGTATCAGCGTTATCAAGATCAACTTCGCCCTCTCTATCTTTCCCAAGTTGGAATGGGATCGATAAGAGGACGGTAGTTCACAAAGCCTTAACATCTATATTACTTATCTAAGACAAACAGCCGAGCATTGAACTGATAGTGACACAGAAACCGTCAGAGATTATTCACGTGCTCAGTCACCAAAAGCCGAAAATTGCAACACACACAAATCTACTAAAACAGTTTCCACCACAAATATATCGCCAAAACCAGCTTACACTCACAGCAGAACATTTTTTCCGGAATTTTTGCCAAAATATAGGTTCGCCACACACTGGACCATCATATAAAACACAATACTTTAGATTTCGCCCAAATACAAACAAACCACATTGAAAACGTGTTTACCGGTTGCTAGATCTTTCATATCTCACATGGGAGAGACCACCAACAACAAATATCGCACGCAATGCAAAACACATGTATTCCTACGCATGGCACCAACAAACATCATCAAACTGTATGACTGCCACACTACGAATCCACAACAAAAGCAACGGATCAGACCAGGCCAAAGATGCCAGATCAGAGAGCTCCCCCATAGGTAGGGGGATGAAGGGAATCTCAAAAGTCCGGATGAAAGATATGTTGAGTGTGTTTCTGTGCTCCACCACAATGATCAATCCACTGCAACTTGGAAGCCCCCAATGTACCAGAAAACGAAGTGTCAACTTAGACAGCAATCATGGGCGGATGCACGCGTCGGTTCACCAGTGGCGTTTATGGCGAGAATATTTACCATGTCGCCACGAGATGTCCAGCAGCACATGCACGATCTGTGTACCAACATCTGCTTTGCACCAAAATCAGAGGGGTGTTCAGTACGTATGAGCAACACGCAACTCGCTCCAAACAACTCATCTAAGTTACATAGTCGACACATCCAGAACAATACTGGCACCCACGTCCCACATCATTTCAGCAGCGCCACAACTCACTTCAGGATATTCGTTGTATGCCAGGTGAAATAAAAAAGACAGCTATAGACAGTGACATTCATAAATAACACAGAGAACAAAAATCTAGATTTATAAGCACAAACAAACCATCCACGAACGTCCTGACCACACAAGACTAATCATTAGTTCAGTACTGAGTTCTCTTGCATTTAATGGTGATTCAGTTGTTCCCTCTGTACGAACTAACATACTGATCGTGCCAGAGAGAAGAGAGAGAGAGAAGAGAGAGAGAGAGCGAGAGAGAGCAGAGCGAGAGATGAGAGAGAGAGAGAGAGAGAGAGAGAGAGAGAGACCGTGACTTAAATGTGAGAGCCCGGCCCATCAGCCTATTCACCATGATATAACGCAACAAGAAAGAAATCAGAGTTTATAAGTTAGAACAAAATATTACCATGACTAGCAACAAAACAATCATTCGACATGACCGAATGTAACATGCAGAATTCAATCCTTAAAAAACATAACTGCTTCTATAGTATGTTCTTCCTAATCACCAAATATAATAAACAAACACATTTTATTAATTTAAAAATTCATGATATGAATGCTGATGGCTACTAGCCTGCAAAACACATGATTTCTATATCATATCCTCATCTGTATTAACGTATAACCGAACAATACCAGGGGAGACCTTTCTACACCTTCATACCGCGTGCCATTCACCGGAAAGCCATTCTATTATAAAAGCATCAGTTATTTTTACTTGATTACGCATGCTCCAAAATATAATACGTATGGCCCTCTACCGTGCAAAGAAGGGAAAACCCTGAATCATACTGGACTCTAAACAAAACAATACTGCCGATGCTAATCTTTGACACTCATTAATGATATCTTTCTGCGGTCGTGTTCGTGTGGTGTTGTGGACTTTGTGTTGTTTAAATTCGTATGGATTTAGTCACCCATGGAATAAATATACAACACAGCCTTGCCGCGTTTCATGTCACAGGAAATGTACTTTCCTTCAAATTATAATCACTTTAATTGTAATTATCCCCCATTTTCTTTTCAGCCCTGTGGCCCTGTCGTAATCCTGTCCCTGGGTCTAGTTTACACTTGCTCTCCTACACATGTGCCTACATTAGCCTGTATGAGAACCAGAGGAGAGTCTCTTAATAGGGTCTGATCCCTAGAAATTCCAAACTTAATAAATACAAAGCAACCTTCGCGGAAAATGTATTACAAATGCTTAATAATAGCATATCAAACTCAAAACTATCAAAACCATGCTCTTATAATATGGAACTAAACCGGGCATCGTCATGTTCTTAGTGTAGATTGATCCAGCCTCCAACCCATCCACTGTCGCCCCGTCCGCCACAGCGCTGTGCCCGTCCCCCTCCGCCTCTCTCAGCAGATAGCGAGCGAGAAAGGAACGAACGGGCGAGCTCATCGATACGGACTGTAGTGTGTAGTGTCACGTATGGGTCACGCGACTGCTGCTGATATGCATGTGACCTGCATCGTCATCCTCCATGACCCCTCCCACCCTGCTCCTTTACTTGGTCTGCATTCTTAATTCATAATCTAATCAGATTACGCATAAATACATTGATTCCTCTAAATTACCTTTAATATGTCTATACTCAGGCATAATATACCCTTACTTTAGTCATACTAGAACGTTCATTCTACAACACCTCTGGTCCAAACAGCTCAATCCCTCTCAATGAGGCAATCTTCAATCCTCGTACTTTTCTTTTCTTTTTTCTTCCTCTTTCTTATCTATAATAATATATATAATAATATATATAATATGAAATATATATATATAAATATAAAAATAAATATATATATATAAAAGTATATATGATATGATTTAGTAGTCCGTATGGGAAAACATAAACAATGATTGAGTTTTTAATCTTGTACATTCCTAAAACAGAGCCTAAACTTGGTTTATGACCAGTTAGAGCCTATGGGTACTATTCTATAAAACACAACAGTTACCTCGATTATTAGAAAACGATCAAGAGAGGAATTAAACACGCTGTAAAGAGGACAGTTCAATTCACCACAATGAACAGAAAGAAAAACTAATTCTGCCTGATACATCCGAGCAAAGCCAAGGAGCCACAAAATCAATGACCACATGTAACCGCTGTTTAATCAACAAAGAAGGGTGGTGCGTTTAAAAAGGGGGTGAGGGATGTTTTAGTTGTGTGTGTGTGTGTGTGAGTGATGTGTGTGTGGTGTGTGAGTGAGTGTGTAGAGATGTGTGGTTTGTGTGTGTGTGTATGTGAGGTATACGAATTATCGTTACTAGCGGATCAGAACATTACTGACAAGAGGAATAAGAAAGGAAGACAGTTTTATTTGTGGAGGTACCACTATTTCCACAATAACATTCGCACCTTAAGGAATGACCCTCCACACACACACACACGACACACACACACACACACACACACACACACACACACACACCACACACACACACGAAAATGTCCGTTCCTAAACTGGCTACTTCGGTATCGATGGCCAAGTAGCAAGCCGCCTGAATGATAAAATGCCACCACCCAACCATATTAAAGACGTTTACTGGGAGACTGCACTGAAAATGGACTAACGGGAAACTTCTTATTATCGGTTAAAGGATGGGGAGAGAAGGACACAGAAAGCTAATATGGTTTCGTTCGCCCCCAGCCCCCCCTACCCTCCATCTTAGACTCAACATGCCGTTTTTTTGTCTCTCGCTGCGTGTTGTAACTGCTCATCCAAGTGGTGGTGGCTCTAGAGAAGAAGTATCTGAAACTGGCAAAACTGCTATCTGAGTGGGCCAATGGAAATTAGGGAGTATGAACAACTGATCTAACAATTTTCTTCATACGGCTGTGGCGTTTGATACATGAACGTGGCTATTTTAGCGGGCCAGGTACGGAATGAATGACCCAGCGGGAGACATTGAGATTTTCGATGTACCGTCAGTGACCGAACCAAATGCCACTCTTGTCCCTATGAAAATCCAGGGACTGAGACATCGTAACCCTTCGTGCGGAAAGCCACGCCCGAGTACAGTCGAGACAGAACAGTCAGTACCCCATGGATAAGGAACTATAGGTGCGCAGCCAGGTTTGTCTACCAAAAAAAGTGAAACGGACAGAAAGGACACGCCCGATCCGATACTGCAAGCAGGTCAGTTTTCCTGGGACTATCTAAATGGAAGTGAATACAACAATCACTAAGAATGCATTACGCTTTATTATTCTGTCCCCGCAATGTACCTTTCTTGTATCTTCCAGTTTTCCATCCCGAGCTTAAACTTTTCAAGAGTAATATTCCCATTCTTATCCGCGTTATATTTATAACTACTAGTAACATCAATCGGCTTTTAATACCACAGGAAATCTAAAAAAATAACATACGATCGTGCGTTTCACATGAAATTCCCGCGCTGGGGTTCCCTCTAATGGTCCAAATGGACGCTCGCGTTCTTTGTAGTAGTAACTACATGAAGGAAAAATAAAAAACTACTACTCGAAAATAAAGGGCTGCGACGTGAATGTGAAACAAAGCAGCGCGTGGATTTTAAAACCACCACCACTATTTCGGTTTGGAATACGGAATCTCAACTGTGAGAGAGGGCAACCTGTATATAATATCTGACAACCGACGACAACACAAAAAGAAAATGACGAAAACCTTCCGAAGCCAAGCAAACTTTTTTCTCCCACTCACAGAAACGTTATACTCGGATAATATACATAAGCCAGTCAATGCAGATGAAGCAGAAACTGTAAACACTTTCAAAATAGATCCCTTGATACACGGCCAGATACGGCATATGTTTCGAACAAATATTGACTCGCGTTTGTTTAAACCACGCATGTGTCGAGATTAAGACTCCACAAACAAATTATCGCCAACACCTTAAATTATCCTTAAACCGACATGAGAAGGCTAGTAATGCCTCACGAGCCACCGATAAGTTATGGATGCGATAATTGAAGAAGAAAAAAAACAGGGTAGCACACAGCTCTCCCCGTCTTCTTCTACTCAGTTCCGAATACTACAACTAGAGGCGCCTGTTCAAACTACCAAGAATTTACTAAAACGACAAACACAAACAATTCTTTTCTTTTTTCCCCCCCACTAACAAGAATCGAATAATACTCGGAATAATAACTTTGCCAGTACAGTCAATGAGCACAAAACGTATTCAGAACTTGTCCTCGATAAACGTTTCGCAAACACATATGGACCTCGAGCGTGTGCTTTTATGCAGAAAAATCCAAACACTATTCTCGCGAACCAGAATCATCTTACAAATGAGGAGGCTGAAAATTCTAATAATATGCCACCAGATATGATACGAAATGACATGAGCAAAAAAGAAAAAAAAAAGGAAGTATCAACACTCTCATACTCTCCCCGTCATACCTTACTTACTGAATTTCGAGATCCTAGTTGCGATAATAAAGGCATAGTTCTCTCTACTTCAGTAAAGAATTTGTGGCTGCAGCGGTAAACTGAACTTGTTCCATGACAAGGAAACCAAACCAACCACATGAGAAGGCTGAAAATTCCTAACGTGCCACCGATAATGTAATATGGTTATGAATGCGGATAATGAATAATGAAAAAAAACAGGTAGCACACTCTCCATTCCCCGTCTTCTTCTCTAACTCAGGTCGATCTCTCAACAAGAAGCGCCAATTCAAACTTAACAAAATTTACTAAAACGTCAGCAAGCATAACTTTTTTTTTCCCCACCCCACAAACAGAATCCGTTTAATACTCGGAAAAAAACTTTGCCAGTCATTCACTGACTCAAACTGTTCATAACTTGTTTCACGCGGATGTATACACAACAAAAATGGAGAAGGCTGAAACTGCCATAACGTGCCACCGTATGTTACGAAATGATCAGAGTAAAAATGAAAAAAAAAAGATGTACACACTCCCCGTCTTCTTCAACTCAGGTCGATCTAACAACCTAGTGTAATAGGTCGCCCTTATTAAAACTAAACAAAAATGGACTAAAACGACAGCAAAACTTTTCTTTTCATCATCCAACCAACTAACCGAAACGTTAATACACGGAATAATAACTTGCCGATCCGTCAATGAGCACTAACTGTTCAGTAAACTAGTCTCGAAAAACGCCGATGTTTCAACAAAAATAGACGATCGTTTTGTGCTTTAATGTGTGTCTTTAAGCGAGCAAAGACCAAACACTACTCTCACGCTAAAACCATTAAAATAACCTACATTGATTTGGGCTGAAAATGCCTAATATGCCACCGTAAGTTATGATATGATAAAAAGAAACGTAGCACACTCTCCCCACCCCGTCATCTACATACTAGTTTATCTAGTACTACAGTCAGCTAGCAGCACTATAGCATAGATTCTCTCATCTTCTGCAAGGAATTTAACTGCAGAGTAAACAGAACTTGTTCTAAGGACAGGAAACAAATCACACAGTTGAGAAGCTGAAAATTCCTAATATACACCACCTGGAGAATGTTATGAAAAGACAGAGGAAGAAAAAAAAAGGTAGCACACACTCTCCCCGACTTCTTCTACACCGTTCGAACTTCTTCGAACAGAGGGACAGCCAGTACAAAAGTAACAAGAATTGAGACTACAACGTCATCAAACTTTTCTTTTTTTTTCCCCCAACTAACAGAATTGTTAATACTCGGAATAATAACTTGCCAGGTCAAGAACGTCAATGAGCACAAACTGATCATAACTTGTCACACCATAACAACCAAACACTACTACTCGCGCTAAAACCTCGTAAAATCATTACATAGAGGAAGGCAGCGAAAGCCTAAAATGCCACCGATAATGATGAAGATGAGACGTAAAATATGTCTAGTTCGAATTAAATTTGTTATCTGTTTTGAGCGGGTTCAACTTTCTCTTGAAAAAGAAATCCTCACATACACCGTGTGCAGGCGCGCGCGCGCGCGTTCGCGTGCGTGCGTGTGTGTGTGTGTGTGTGTGTGTGTGTGTGTGGTGTGTGTGTGTGTGTGTGTGTTTAGTGTGGTTGGGTGTGTTTGAGTGTGCGTGATGAGTGTGTGGTAGAGTTGAGTGTGTGTGTGTGTGTGTGTGGGTGAGTGTGTGTTGTTAGGTGATGAGCGCGTATCTTCAATTTAATTGTCTTTTCTACGTTATGTTGGACTAGACCCACAAAATAGGAAGAACGCAGCAGCACTCAAAAATATTCCAAGTAGCATCCATAAAGATACTCTGGCATCTCTTTAACAGGTATGTAAGAAATCGGACACCGAGGTCCAATGCCATTGATAACTATTAATAGAGACTTACTTAAAATTTCTCCAGGGAAGATTCAGCAAAACACGAAAATCATCTTCATTTTTTTTAAACGGTTCACATCCCTTGAGTAAGTATCTCTGCATATATGATATCTTTACGCCACAGACTGTATTATGTCATTTGCAAATTTTTGTTTTAAAACCATTAATTTAAATGTCTAGTGGCAAATGCTGGTCAAATGTACCTTACATTGAATGAGTGTGTGTGTGTGTGTGTGTGTGTGTGTGTGTGAGTGAGTGTGTGATATGATGTGTGTGGTGTTGTGTGTGTGAGTGTAGTGTTTGAGAGAGAGAGAGATAGAGAGAGAGAGCGAGAGAGGAGAGAGAAGGAAGAGAGAATAGAAAGAGATAGAGAAGCGAGAGAGAGAGCATAGAAGAGAGAGAGAGAGAGAGCAGAGAGAGAAGAGAGAGGAGAGGGAGAAGAGGCAGAGACAGAGAGACTAGTGAGATGTTTTGTTAAATCATCCCCTCAAATTTTGAGAAAAAATCTGTTTTCAATAAGCCACTCCCCACCCCACCCCCACACCTACCCCCACTCCCAATCACCGAAGGAAAAAAACTATAAAACCGACAAGAGGAAGGGGGGGGGGGGGAGTTTAAAAACAACTTCGTAGACAGATCATCCGAGGACTGCAGAAGCGATCAGCTCCGCCACAAAGTGATGGTGAAAGCATTGTTTGTATTACAGTGAGAATAAATCAGGCTTCGTAGTACAATATATGAATAGGCAATAGTGTTACAGAGAATATCCTTTCTTTCTTAAATAAAGTTAAGGGTTTTTGGCCATGACGCAAGAGGTGTGGCCAGGCATAGTCATAATTAATTCTCTTTTTGTGCCCCACAAATACAATGTGCCTAACCCATGATTGCGGTCAACTTTTGTCTAAAATCAGTTGAAGGATCAATGTTAAATTCGTTGCAAATTCTTTCATATGCATTATTGTCCATTGGGCTTTTAAATGGATTAAACGCGTTGTCGCTTGGAAGGGGCACTTGTAGTTCAGTTAGTATTCGTCTGTACTGGTAATAAACATGAAAGTTATATACTGCCCTTACTAAAAGATTAGGAGGTTTAAATGGTTTGCATATGAAACACCACAGCCAGTAGTTGCGCAGTAAATCGAAAAATTTAACTGATTCTGGAAAAAAGCCATAGGGCGAGATGACCATGCTGAGGCACTCTATCATTATTTATTGGCGGATTTAAATATTTAGTTTGTGGGTTTACAAGTCTAACTGGAAGCCATTATATTCATCTACTGCAATGGTTAGATTGCTAAAGTCTAAAGATTTGGGATTATAAAACGCCCCTACATCGTAAGTGGCACTTTCGTTATATTTAAAAGGTTCCATTTATTTTAAATTAATTTTTTAAATAGTTATTAAAAAGGATGTACATCTATATAAACAAGGAAAACGAGCGTGTGTTCTTAACGTACCCAATTGACAATAGGCGTGGGAGTTGTTGGATTGCCCTTAAATAAATTGGTTTTAAAGTAAAATGGGTTAACATATCTGAAGGAGCTCAAAATAACTGGATTAATGTTAATGATGAGGCGGGCAATCAAGTAAGTCATAAACAATACCTGATGGTTACTACAACTTTTGTTCTTTTAAAGAAGTACTTAGCGAATTTGGTATACTGCTGAGAATTAACGAGGCAAACCTCAGAATTACTATACATTTCCCACTAGAAGAAAGAAGAGAGTACACTTTTCCTAGAGGGCTTGCTCGAATCTTGGGCTTTCACAATAGCGATAAATCTTATAGATTTAGTACGAGAGAAGGGGTCTATCAATTTGAAAGTAATAAACCTTCTGATTTTCTTGTGAACCCAATTTGTATGTCCATTTACAAACAGTTAAAAACAAATACTAATTTGTTTAATGGTTATCCATCTACAGTTCTACAGGTACTACCGTCAATTAAAGCAGGGTTTGCGATTAGCAGTTATATAGTTTTGACGGAAACACCCAAATATAAAGAATTAATTGAGGGTTCTTTAAATTCATTGGATGTAAAAATAGCTAATCAAGATGGAAAGCCAGTTGATTGTTCTGATTTATTAATAGTGCTGGAAGTAGAAGAGCATATTAGAAAAAGTAGTAAGGACTCAGTCCCATGGACGTTAATAGCGCTGGAAATAGACGGCGTTCTGTAAACCCTTAATTTTTATGTCCTTGAGAGAATGTCTTTATACGGGTTCACGATCACCAAATCTTATCTTGCACGTAAGGCCCCATTTTAAATTAACGATTAGGTCAATTTTTAGAGGT
Source organism: Conus ventricosus (assembly GCA_018398815.1). Lineage (NCBI taxonomy): Eukaryota > Metazoa > Mollusca > Gastropoda > Neogastropoda > Conidae > Conus > Conus ventricosus. Next base: position 31,162 of record JAFLJL010001328.1, on the reverse strand, counting down.
TTTGGGGTGTTTATTTTTTTTGTGAAACGGTGTTAATTTTGACAAAAATCAACATGAGATGGACGTGATTTGTATGTGAAAAGGGGGTTTTCGTGCAAAATAAGATGGGTGAGCTTGAACCCGTATAAAGACATTCTCTCGTACTCCTTGACATACTGCATTATATTGCAACTGTAACTTGAAGGCAGCAAATTTTGATTTCGGTGTATACCTAAACACGTGGGTTTAGTTTTGTAGATATTTTCAGAATATTTGATAGCATAACTTTGCGTCATTCTATATTTTCTTGATCTGTTTACGTGCATTATGCTTGCTTTGTGGTAATTACTGGGGTTGCTATTTGATATTTGATTTTCATTGAGGTGTTTTTTTTCCATTGGATTTTTTTTTCTTCATCTATTTGTCTGTAAGTCTAATTGTGTCTTGCAACTGTGCTACCTAGGTCTGCGTTACATTGCTATCTTCCTTTTCGAGCATTCCTTCAGGATTCTCTGCTTAGTTGCATATTTTGCACGTGTTTCCATTTACGCTGGCTGAACCAGATACTATTTGTCCTTGAAGCTGCAACCTGTATCATTTGGTTGTGATCACCACTCAGTCGCAATGCCCAAGGTGAATGCATGGCCTTCTAGGGACGGCCTCCGATAGTTTTAAAAAAATATTAATCGTGTTCTCAACAAATTAGATCAGTTATCTTCTATTACATATAACTCGGGCCCGACCGTTTCATTTTGTTGTGCTGAATCACGTTTATCAAAGAATATATCTGATGCAGATGTATCTATTCCTGGTTACAACACCGTGAGACTTGATCCCATCCTACCAAAACAAACTGGCTTAATCCTATATATCAGTCAGTCTGCTACGTATAAATGTATCATATCGTTTGAAAAACACAACGTAGATGTGTATGGGTCGAAATTAATCAAAAAATGAAACAAGGCATTATTCACTGGTTTCATTTATAGAAACCCCGCCAAACATATAGATCGGGTCAGCAAATTTATTGACATGCTTAAAAGTTGTAACTCTAAAATTGACAATTAAATTATCCTTCATGGTGACTTTAACATTGATCTTTCAAGCCCACTCATCGATGGATTCAAACAGTTGAGAATTTTGGACTTCATCAATTAATTGAAACGGCCACTAGAATTACTCCGTTTCTGAAACACTGATTGATCGCATCTATAGTAACACACAACAAACATTGTTGAGGTGTGTTCTCCACATTGTGGCTGCAGTAAATCACTTACCTGCTTGCCTTACCTGGTACAGGATAGGCACAAAATTCCTAGCCCTGGACACAAAGTTATTACCTATTGATCTTTTGCTAATTTGATAAAGACGCATTTCTTTTCGACTTAGCCCATTCATCTTTATCAAACATTATCCGTTCACTGATCCTAATGAAGTATTTTAATTCTGACACAAGTCATTTACTTACATCTAGACAAACATTGCTCCCTTTATAACTGAAAGAGTAAAACACTCCCCAAGCCTCCTTCGTTGACCGATGTCATCTAGGATGCGATGTGAGAAAGAGACATGCTGTTAAAAGCAAAACAAATTCAAGATTAGATTTAAAAAACAACGAAATAAAGTTACGGCAATGTTACGTTCAGCGAAAAAACAACATAACAACAACAACAACAAAAAAAACAACAACAAAAAAACCAACCAACTAACCTTCCGAGATCTTGTATTGAAAGGTTCTAATAATTCTAAATCGATTTGGAAGGCTATTAATATTTCACAATAAAGAAAGTCTATGAAATGTCTGCCTCTATTAAAGGACTTTCAACTGATGATTTAAATCACCATTTTTCTAATATATCTTCCTCAACCATAACAAATGATAGGTCCTCTTTTAATGATCTTGAGTTACTTAAAGAATTTTGTTGTTCTAAAAATATAACCTCGGACGCTGTCGTTCCTCCTATTACGGTGTTTTGACGTTTATGTTCAACGTACACCTGTCAAGCAGACAGGCACACGTGGATTGATGATTAAGATGGTAAGATTCTTAAATCATGTGCTCCTATCATCAGACACTCTTTAACTTATTTGTACAATCTCTGCATTGACAAAAGCTGTTTCCCTTTTGTTCTTAAGCAAGCCAAAATTGTTCTGTCTATAAATCTGGAGATGAAACTAACCCATCAAATTACAGACCTATTTCAATATTGTCAGTCCGGTCGAAACCTTTGAAAAAACATATCTATAAACATCTAACGTCACATGTTTTGGAGAACACTTAGCCTCATCCCAATCAATCAGAATTTAGAGAAAGCCATTCATGCCACACTGTTTTAACTAACCTCGTTGGGAGTATTGTTCGTTGACTTTGCAAAGCTTTCGACGTCACTGACCATCATTTGCTGTTACGTAAGCTAGCCTTATATAGACAAAAACAGCAAAAAAATATCATGCAGTCTGCCTTCTATACACATAGGTAGTACTTTCATGAAGTTGATACTCACAAATTCTTGGTGTTATTACGACAATAATCTTTCCTGGTCTCCCCATATCAATTGTTTATGCAAACGTGTTTCCCAAAGGTTATTCAACTTTCAAAAATTAAGAAAATTTCCTCGATGTTACAGCTCGAAAGAAATTCTTTCATGCATTTATTTCATCATCCATTGAAATTTTGCGTCAACGCTCTGTGATCAATGCAGTGCAAACACATTGAACTATCTTAACAGGATCTATAAACGCTCTCTGAAGTTGGTACTTTTAAAAGCTACTAGTTTGACGACTGAAGATCTTTCCTTTATCGTATACATAAGTTTACCAAAACCGTTTTGATGAATTGAATAATGAACGGAGTTGCTCCTTGTACACTAACCACACGATTTCCGCGAAATCAGTCAAGAGACACGAATAATATTGTAATGAGAATTGATCTTTTAAAAACAAGCCTCGCCTATTCTGGAGGGGCCCTCTGGAACCCTTACCAATGTGCATGAAAATATAAATGCATTAGTTCGTTTAAATCAGCTTACAAAGCATTTTTCCTTCAGGCTGCAAAAACTTTTTTAAGTACACTACAATTGTAGATATTATGATATTCATCTTCATGCCATATAATGCGATAGAAAGAATATAACAGACATTGTGTCTATTGTTATGTTTAAACAGTACTGCACAGTTTGTTGATGTTGTTGTTGTTGTTGTTCTCGTCATTAGATCAATTTCTTCATGCGTGTGTGTGTGTGTGTGTGTGTGGGGTGTGTTGTGTGTGTGGTGTGTGTGTGTTTTGTGTGTGGTGTGGTGTGTGTGTGTGTGTGTGTGTGTGTGTGTGTGTGTGTGTGTTTGTGTGCTCCCGCACAGCACGCGCATATGAATGCTTGCAAAGATTTTGTCATTTGCCTTTGTAGTATTAGTCTGTTACTTCTTATAGTTTGCAAGTTGACTAGTGTTTTCCTCTTTTGCTGCTATATTGACTTGTGTGTGTCCATGTGCGTTTTTTTTCTTCTTTTTTCCCCCCAGGGCTAGGTGGAAAAAAAGAGCATACGCAATTTGCTTATCTCATTACCTGGTTAAAATAAAATTTTGTTCGTTCTCTCTCTCTCTCTCTCTCTCTCTCTCTCTTCTCTCTCTCTCTCTCTCCTCTCTCTCTCTCTCTCTCTCTCTCTCCTCTCTCTCTCTCTCTCTCTCTCTCTCTCTCTCTCTCTCTCTCTCTCTCTCTGTCTCCCCCATAACACACACACACACACACACACACACACACACACACACACACACACACACACACTCACACACACACACACACAACACACCCCAAAACACACACACACACACACACACACACATATACCCGCGTGTGCTCACGCATACGCTCGCACACACGGATACGTTCACGCATGCTTTGTCACAAATCAGGTTTGTCTATTTCTGTTCACGCGCATTTGCTTTTTTCTTTTGGTGTATGGTCAGGTACAATTTACTCATACGAACTGAGCAATTGAGCTGTTCGGCCGCTGTTACGCTTATTTGAATAGTATTTGCGGCCGAACAGATGAATTGCAGATTACATGCGTGCAGTTACGATCGGCTGGGCGATACTTTCTCTGTGTGTGTGTGTGTGTGGTTGAATGTCTGCACTAGTGGTGTGTGTGTGTTGTGTGGGGTGTGTGTGTGTGTGTGTGTGTGTGTGCGTGCGTGCGTGCGTGCGTGCGTGCGTGCTGCGTGCGTGCGTGCGTGCGTGCGTGCGTGCGTGCGTGCGTGCGTGCGTGCGTGCGTGCGTGCGTGCGTGCGTGCGTGTGTGTGTGTGTTTTTGGGTGTGCTCCCGCACACACGCGCTTATGAATGCTTGCATGATTTTGTCTTTTTGCTTTTGTAGTATTGGGTCTGTTACTTCTTATAGTTTGCAAGTTGACTAGTGTTTCCTCTTTTGCTGCATATTGACTTGTGTGTGTCCAGGGTGCGTTTTTTTCTTCTTTTTTCCCCCAGGGCTAGGTGGAAAAAAAAGCATACGCTATTTGCTTTCTCATTACCCTGGTTAAAATAAAATTTTGTTCGTTCTCTCTCTCTCTCTCTCTCCCCTCTCTCTCTCTCTCTCTCTCTCTCTCTCTCCTCTCTTCTCTCTCTCTTTTCCCCTCTCTCTCCTCTCTCCCCTGTCTCCCCCCCATTAACACACACACACACACACACCACACCTAAAACACACACACACACACACACACACACACACACACACACACACACACACACACACAGACACACACACACCCCACACACACACACACACACACACACACACATATCCAGCGTGTGCTCACGCATACGCTCGCACACACGGAACGTTCACGCATGCTTTGTCAAAATCGGATTTGTCTATTTCTGTTCACGCGCATTTGCTTTTTTTTTTTGGGTATGGTCAGGTACAATTACTCATACGAACTGAGCAATTGAGCTGTTGGGCCCGCTGTTACCCCTTATTTGAATAGTATTTGCGGCCGCACAGATGAATTGCAGATTACATGCGTGCATTACGATCGGCTGGGCGATACTTTCTCTGTGTGTGTGTGTGTGTGGTTGAATGTCTGCACTAGTGTGTGTGTGTGTGTGTGTGTGTGTGTGTGTGTTGTGTGTGTGTGTGTGTGTGTGTGTGTGGTGTGTGTGTGGTGCGTGCGTGCGTGCGTGCGTGGTGCGTGCGTGCGTGCGTGCGTGCGTGCGTGCGTGCGGCGTGCGTGCGTGCGTGCGTGCGTGTGTGTGTGTGTGTGTGTGTGTGTGTGGGGTGTGTGTGTGTGTGTGTGTGTGTGTGCGTGCGCGAAAAACGTGAGGTTTCTTTCTTCAAAAACATCGTAGGCATGAAAAATATCGTATTTTTCCATCCATGAGAGCATAATTATAAGGTTCCCCCAAGTTCACGGGAGTAGTTGTGCGGTTTTTCCCTGGCACCTCCATCTGTCAAGCCTCGTCTTATGTTCATCCACTCCAGTGCAAGATGGGCGTTGAATTCCCATTCAACACCCATTTGCGCTAAAGGGGATGAAGATAAATGATTGCTCGTTCACTGTCCACTTTTTTGCGGTGCGCTATTACTTACATTTAAAGTTTGTTTAGATTTTCCGCCTGCAGTCGCCTCACTTTGCAACTAAATCTAAACTTTACAATGAGGGTTTATGATGCCATACTCATTCCACCAACAGTCCATTTTCATTCATTTGGAGCATTGGCCCGATCAGACAACAGGTCAATGTCTACTCCATCATTTTAAGAAAGCATCCCAACTCATTCCAGGTGCTGCTATGTGGCTGGATCACACTTAATGTACTTTTTTTGCGGGTCTTTCTTAATTTTCAAACACGTCTGCCAACAAACAGACGCAGCCATTAGATGGGCTCATGGTAATCTTTCATGGTCTTGCACTGTAAACTTTCCATGGTTCTTTGCATGTTGGTATTCGGAATAAACTTATTTCTTTCCTTGTCAGAATAGAAAAGAATGCTCCCTTTGGGGGAAAAGTTCATTTTTCATCAAACCTTTTCCCGAACTTTTTCATGCACTCAAAAGGATAAACACCTTACCTGAAAAGTGTAAAAAATCTTTTTTTCCTTCATTGGACAACTGGTTAATGAGATTCTGAGGACTCTAGTGATGATGGCTTTATGCTGCATTAAATAAAAAAAGCCCAAAAGGCCAATGAGATTTTTCCCCCGAAGACTGTGCAATACATTAGACACTTTTAAAAAATCATCAGTAATTGATTGCAGAAATAAGACGCCCATTGTAACCACGTAAGTTATTGGCAATAAAATGGGTGTAACTTCCAGGTCTTTGGATCAAACTTCAGTTGTTAATTACACTTACTGTGTGCTGCTCCACTGTATTTTCCACTAATGTGTTTTATGATCTCGGACTTTTGGATTGCCTTCTTTTTGCAAATAACAATCAGCACAACCCAGCAAGTTGTGATTGACTCATACTGTTCTTCTTTTTCTGGTGTCATAATGATTCAGAGAAATTGATTTGATAAGATAAGTCACTACCGCACTATTCTCATACTTTCTAAGAAAAAGGTTTGCTGTATCTGGTCCTCTATAAAATTCTGGTTTTGAATGGGCTCAGTCTGACCTACAATAATGAAGCATAAAAAACAGACCGTTTTAGTATTCATTAAAACTGTTTAGGGAGTCTGTTTGGGACTGATCTTTGACATGGAGTTTATTAGATTTTAAGCCGCATAAACCCCCATGGACTCTTCAAAGTGTTTTCAGTTTGTAAAGGAAACTTTGCTTCCTAGCTTTGGAGTTTAAAGTCTTGTTTGTAGTCGACAGAGCCCTGTGTTGGTTTGCTGCTTCTATCGATGGTAACCTTACCAAAAACATCTTTTGCAGAATTCTTGTTTTCCCTAATCTTTGGTATTTATTTTTTCAAGACTCTACTCATTGTACGTTTTAATGTATAATGCGTTTTGTTCCATCTCTTCAAAGAGTAAGTCCACATGATTTTTGCCTGATTCCCCTGTTGGAAAAGTTTTTGGGAAACTCTTAGCAGAAGAGCCGGTTTCTTCAGACCAATCAGATACGTATACAGTAATTGGTCTGTTTTGTTCTTCAAACTGATCACTTTTGTCAAGAAAAACCCGGGAAATGTAATCCCCTTAAAGTTAAGTTAATTCATAAAAGGTTGATGGTTTGTTATTCTCTCTGCGTTCTTTACAAAGAAATGCAGCTTTGCCAGAACACATCACACAAAACATTTCTCGTCTTCATTTTTTTATATTTAAAACTGCTCTTTAAACAAAAAAGAAAAGAGAGACACCTTTGTGTCTTGTCCTGTACTTTGTTTGTCTATCTCCCTGGCGGTAACTAACCCCCTCTGTTCTAAATGTTCTTCATCTTTTTCCCCCAGTCACTTCGTTTGAACTGCCTTTTTTAACTAGAGCTTTTGGTAAAGAAAAGAAAAATTTTCCTTACATGGGATTGAAATCGATGTGTTTAAGTTTAATATTCATTTATTTCCCTCCTTCTAACCAGCCGACCCTTTCTGTTTTGCTTGTTCAGAAGCTGTGTGAAATGGTCAGTTAATTCCTAAGATTAAATGAAGCTGCACTGGAACAAAGTTCATCAAATTTAAATTTAACTGCAACGAACATCCCAGCTTCTTGCACCTGCACGCAATGTTATGACAGTCCTCAATTATCAGACACATTTAAGATCCACAGGTCGTTCCAAGCCACAAACCCAAATTACTGCGTGAACGAAACCGCCCAGTAGTAGTAGTACTTTAATTTTTTAAGTCTTTTCACAAAGTATGTGATATTAGACAAGAAAGGAGAGATAGGCAAATAGAGAGAGAGAGATAGAGTTTGTTCATGTTGCACGCACGTGTGTGTGTGGTGTGTGTGTGTGTGTGTGTGTGTTTGGTGTGGTGTGGGGTGTTGTGTGTGTTGTTGTGTGTGTGTGTGTGTGGTGTGTGTGTGTGTGTGTGGGGTGTGTGTGTGTAGGACGGGGTGGGGTTGGGAGTGAGCGGAGGGTGGTGTACAAAACATCAGGAAACAATTAGACAGACAAACGAATCAACAAACAAACCTACATACACATCAATTATCAGATTAAACAAAATACGTGATTGGACAAAAATCAAGCAAAAAGTAACTTTCAAAGCAAAATCAATATCAGAAAAAATATCATTCACAGACATGCCTGATAAATGTGGCGAAATGCCTTGAGAGGCACACATTCGACAAAACATGATCTCTTGTCAATTTTCTTTCCCCGCATATGCATTTTGTTGCAGTGCTATATTTAGTTCTAAAAGCATCCCAGTTTCAATCGATGAAATAATTGAAACGAAGTTTCTGTATTGATGCATATCATAAATGTGCAGATTTTGGATGCTTTTGAAATGATCAATACTAAAAAGGGATTATTTTGTCTCTGAACATGAGTAACAGCTTTGTTCTGCCCATTTCTAAAATATTCCCAAGCTGTTTGTTTTAAAATTTGTTGACTCTCTTTCAAAAGTGCACGGTATGGAAATAGTTTGTACCCTCCTTCCTTTTTCAGCGCTTTTTTCGCACATCTGTCAGCAAGTTCATTGCCCAAATTCCACAGTGTGAAGGAAGCCAGAAGAAAGTTATATCTGTTCCTTTACATATCAAGACGTGGATTAAAAGTTTTAATTTTCTTCAAAATGAAGTTATCTGAATTTGAATTAAAAAAAATAATCGATTGAACACTGACAGCGAATCTACACAAAACAACACTTGAAAAATTGACTGTGGTAAATCCATTATGAAATGCCCAAAGCCATCATATCGCTATCATTTCTCCCACGAATATTTGGGGCGATATCTTTCCCAAAGGAATATGCTTTTCTACTTCAGCCCATGGAATACAAATGCGATCCCGGGCCCCTTTGGGTTTCTTGTCAACGATCCATCTGGTTTAAATTAAGATGGTGAATATCTACTTGCATTCGCATCTTCGTTAAAATGAAAGATGAAGCTGATTACTTTTTTTGTATCAGCGTTATAAGATCAAACTTCGCCTCTTTCTTTCCCAAGTTGGAATGGATCAAAAAGAGACGTGCACAAGACTTAACATCTATATTACTTTCTTAAAAAATCAGCAGTGCAGAACTGATAGTGCACAGAAACCGTCAGAGATTATTCACCCAGCTATCCAAAACCGAAATGGCAACGTCACACAAATTTTACTAAAACAGTTTTCCCACAAATTTAAACAAATACCCGCTACACTCACAGCAAAGCATTTTATTCCGAAATTTTGCACCAAAATAGTTTAAACACACGGACATCATATAAATCAAATACTTGATTCGCCCAAAAAAAACAAACCACCATTGAAAACGTTTACCGTTGCTAGATTTTCAACCCTTTCCCTGGGGGAAACCAACAAAAAAAAATATGCACGCAGCAAACACATGTATCAAACCATGCACAAGCATACATCATCAAATGTATGACTGCACACCGATCCACAACAAAAGCAAAGACAGACAAGCCATGCCAGTCAGAGCTCCCCATAGTAGGGAAAGGAATTCAAATAGTTATGAAAGAATTTATTGTGCTGTGCTTCCCCACATGAGCTTATCCACTGCAAATTGGAAGCCACCAAGTACCAGAAAACGATGTGTCATCTGAGACAGAATATGGCGGATGACGTCGGTCAGAAAACCATGGCGTATTGGCGAGATATTTACCATTCGCCACGAGATTCCTGCAGCACAAGCACGATCGTGTTTCCTACTCTGCTCAAACCAAATGCAAGGGGGTCAGTACGTAGGAGAAACAAAGCAACTCGCTCAAACAACTCTTCCAGTACATAGGTACACATCCAGAACAATACTTGCACCCACGTCACACATCATTTTCAGGCGCCACAACTCACTTCGATATGCGTTTATGCCAGTGAATTAAAAAGTGCTATAGACATGACATTCATAGGGATCACATGAGAAAAAAATCTAGATTTTAGCTACAAACAACCTTCACAACGCTGAACACACATGACTAATCATTAGTTTACAGGTACTGATTCCCCTTGCATTTAATGGTGATTCAGTTTTCCTTGGTACAATAACTATATCGCCCGAGAGAGAGAGAGAGGAGGAGAGAGAGAGAGAGAGAGAGAGAGAGAGAGATGAGAAGAGAAGGAGAGAGAGAGGAAGAGGAGACTCGTGACTTTAATGTGAGGCCATCAGCCTATTTCCCCTGGTACCAACAAGAAAGAAATCAAGTTTATATAGTTTTGAACCCAAATTTTTCCATGACTGCACAAAAAAAAATTTTTTCCCTGACTATGTTCATCAAATTCATTTAATTTTACATAATGTCTTCTTATTGTTCTTCCTTATGAACATAATATAGTCATACACATTATTATTTTTAAATTCCCTGTAAAGAAAAGCTGTTTACTAGCCTGAAACACATGATTTTTTATTTATTTCCTCATCGTATTTTTCGTAACTATAATACAGTGGAGACCTTTCTAGGGGCTGCTCGTCAATTTTTTCCGAAGCCTTCTATTTAAGCTCTTTATTTTTCTTTGTTTTCGCATGCGCCAAATTAGCGTATCGGCCCTCTACCGTGCAAAGGAAGGGAAACCTGAATTTATTGGGTCCTTAACAATACTTTCCATGCTAAACTTGAATAGTAAAAGGGGTTCTTCTGCGGTCGGTTCGTGGGTGTTGGACTTGTGTGTTTATATCGTTGGGGTTTAGCGCCCCTGGGGTAAATTATACAGCCTTGCCGCGTTCCATGTAACAGGTTAGTACTTTCCATCAATTATTTCACTTTAATTTAGTTTCCCCATTTCTTTCCCGCCGTGGCCCTGTCGTATCTTTCCCGTGGTCTTGTTTACCACTTGACTACACAAGTGCCTAAATTTTCCTGTTGACCAAGGAGTCTCTTAATGGTCGGGTCCCTAAATTCAAAACTTATAATTCAAAGCAACCTTCGAAAATTAAAAAATGCATATAATAGCTACCTTAATCAAATCTTCAAAACCAGCTCTTATATATGATCATGGGCAGTCATTTCTTAGTAGATGACCACCCCACCCATCCTGTCGCCCCGTCCGCCACACGCTGTGCCTCCCCCATCCCCCTCTTAAGCAAGAGCGAGAGAGAAAGAAAAAGGTGGGGAGCTCTCGAGACGGACTGTTTTGTGTGTTGCGTATGGGTCACGCGACTTTTATGCGATTTTCATGTTTACCTGCAGCTGTTCTCTTACCCTCCCTCCATGCCCTTTTAACTTGGTCATGGCATTCTTAATTATTTTCATTCAGATTATTTAAATTTCATTTAATTCCTCTTTTACCTTAATTTGTCTTACTCTGGCTAATTACATAATATTGCTATACTCAATTCCTTTCTACATCTTGGTCCATAGGCTCAAACCCCTCAATCAATCTCATCCTCGTACTTTTCTTTTTTTTTCTCTTTTTTATATAATTATTATAATAATATTATCTATATATAGATATATATAATATATTATATAATATTATAAAATATATTGTTGTTCCGTAGGGAAACATAACTAGATTGAGTTTTTAATCTTTGTACATTCCTAACAGCCCAAACTTGGGGTTTTGGGGCCATTTGAGCTTTGGTACTTCTTAAAAACAGTTACTCGTTTATTTGAAAACGATCAGAGTGGGAAATTTTTTACCCGTGAAAGAGGATTCAAGCACCACATGAAAGAAAGAAAACTATTTCTGCCTGTTTCTCCCAGCAAGCCAAGGAGCCACAAATCAGACCAATGTACCCTGTTAATCTAAAATAAGGGGGTTGCTTAAAAGGGGGGGGATGTATTTGTGTGTGTGTGTGTGTGTGTGTGTGTGTGTGTGTGTGTGTGTGTGTGTGTGTGTGTGTGTGTGTGTGTGTGTGTGTGTGTGATGTATACGTTTCTTTACTACGGATCTGAACATTACTGAAAGAGGAAGAAGAAAGGAGAGACAGTTTTATTTGTGGGTACACTATTTCCACATAACATTCTGCTTAAGTTTGACCCTCCACACACACACACACACACACACACACACACACACACACACACACACACACAACACACACACACGAAAATTCCGTTCCTATACTGCTACTTCGTGGCCAAGCCGCCTGAATGATAAAATGCCACCACCCATCCATATTAATGACGTTTCTGGGAGACTGCACTGGAAAATGACTAACGGGAAACTTCTATTATCGGTTAAAGATGGGAGTGAAGGACAAAGAAAGGCTAGATTGGTTTCGCCCCCCCCCCCCCCCCTCCCTCCATCTTAGACTCAAATGCCGTTTTTTTTTTCTCTCCCTGCTTTTGTAACTGCTCATAAAGTGTGGTGGCGCTAGAGATGAAAGTTCTGAACGGCAAACGGTATCTGAGTGGGCCAATGTTATTAGGGAGTATGATTCTACTGTCTACATTTTTCTTCCTTACGGCTGTGGCGGTTGATGACTGCGATTTTAGCGGCCAGGTACGGATGAAGACCCAGCGGGTGACATTGAGTTGTCGATGTAACGTCAGTGCGAACAAATGTCCACTCTGCACTATGAAAATCCAGGGACTGTACATCGAACCCTTCGTGCGGAAGCCACGCCCTGGACAGTCGCTGAACTGTCCAGTACCCCTGGATAAGGAACTTGCGCTGCCAGGTTTGTCTACAAAAAAGTGAAACGGAAAGAAAAGACACGCCCCGATCCAGTTTCTGCCAAGCTGGCAGTTCCGGGACTTCTAAAGAAGACAAAAAGCACTAAGATCATTCGCTTTTCTGTCCCGCAGTGTACGTCTTTATTCTTCCAGTTCCAGCCCGACTTAACTTTTCTGGTGTATTTCCATTCTTATCCGCGTTTTTATTACTACTAGTAACATACAATCGTGCGTTTCCACAGGAAATCTAAAAAATAACATACGATCGTGCGTTTCCACAGGAAAGTCACGCGCTGGTTCGCTCTAATGTCCAAATGGTCGCCCGCGTTCTTTGTAGTAGTACTACATGAAGGAAAAAAAAACTACTACTGAAGAAGAATGCGGCGACGTGATTGAAACTTACGCGCGTGGATTTTATAACCACCACCACTATTTCGGTTTGGATACGGATCTACAATGGAAGAAGGGCACCTGTTTTAATCTGACAACGACGACAACAAAAAAGAAAATGCGAAAACTTTCCGAAAGCAGCAAACTTTTTCTCCCCACTCACAGAATCGTTAATACTCGGAATAATAACTTGCCAGTCAATGCTGTTGAAGCAGAAACTGTTAACACTTTCAAAATAGTCTTGATAAACGGCCAGATACGCCATATGTTTCGAACAAATATTGACTCGCGTTGTTTTAAACCACGCATGTGCGAGATTAAGACCCAAAAACTATTTATCGCCAAAACCTTAAATTATCCGACATTGAGAAGGCTGAAAATGCCTAACGTGCCACCGATATGTTATGATGCGATATGAAGAAGAAAAAAAAAAAGGTAGCACACTCTCTCCCCGTCTTCTTCTACTCAGGTCGATCTTCAACTAGAGGGCGCATGTTCAAATAACAAATTTACTAAAACGTCAAAAGCAAACTTTTCTTTTCTTTTTCCCCCACTAACAGAATCGTTAATACTCGGAATAATAACTTGCCAGTCAGTCAATGAGCACAACGGTTCAGAACTTGTCTCGATAAACGTTTCGA